>JAECUM010033955.1:0-17749 GCA_016617855.1 Megalonaias nervosa
AAATGCGAACAATATCCAGCCTTACCAGGGGATTTTCTTTTAATTCCGATAACCTGCCAAATGAATTATTTGCTAAGAAGCAATAGTAAAATTAAAATGTAAAACTCGTGTTCTCGTGTTGAATTCAATAGGAATTGACATCTTTACAATCGATATATATATATATATATATATATATATATATATATATATATATATATATATATATATATATATATGAGTCAAAATGATCATCGATTTTTTTTCTTTCGTATATATTCGAGGACAAGGTTTTGCATCACCAGCGTTTTAGGATGTCATTGAAAGTTTCTCTTGAAAGTCTATTATTGACCTAGTGTAAAAGGACAAATAATATGAGCTCCTAATTCAGCGGTTTTTGAAATGTAAGAAACACTTGATATAATTTTACTGCGAAGTGAGTCATAATAGGAATAACATAGTGAAGATATATTTGATCAAGAGAATTCAGCTGAAGTAGTCTTTTTAAAATTGCACCAGCAAAACAATTCGATGCCTACAGAAGGACATTTTGTATAACACGAAGCATTCCGAATACACTTCAGAT
This sequence comes from Megalonaias nervosa, assembly GCA_016617855.1. Classification (NCBI taxonomy): domain Eukaryota; kingdom Metazoa; phylum Mollusca; class Bivalvia; order Unionida; family Unionidae; genus Megalonaias; species Megalonaias nervosa. The sequence continues at coordinate 566 of JAECUM010033955.1, forward strand.
GAAACGTTGTCATAAAGAATTAACACCTGGTTACATTAAATAGGATCTAAAGATGACGTAAAGAACTAGAACATCAAACACAAAACAAATGCTGACAAGTTTATTAAAAGTTTGATGCTAATAAACCTGCACTTAATTAGAATCATTATTGCAGGAATACACAGTTACTGGCCTAAAAATAAGAATATCCCGTTCCTTTATATTACTTCAATTAAGAAACTGTTGAACACTCAGTACCAAAATTAAAACAAAACCAGCCAATTATAACTGTTGGAATACTTCTTTTCACACTTGTAAATTCTTCAAAATCTATCGTTGTGCCGACTTGCTTTTGTCGTGCATTTACTTTCAAGGAGTGAAATGTATCATCCATCGTAACGCAGATTACCTTTTTAAATACAGAATGAATGTTGATTTACACATACGCTGTCAATGGTTACAAAGGTAAATTCCACTATTAGATACACTTCGAACAAAAAATATTATCAAACTATTACTGAGTTTCTGAGATGCCTATCGAATGATACTCAGGGCCGGATCAGGTCAAGTGTGGGGGTGGGGGTGGGGGGTTCCAAATTTTCAAAAGGGCCCTGACTTTTCAAGAAAGGGCACCAAAGCAAAAGTCTATGCGTCTATTTATTCAAAGTGTGCATAATACCAAATAAACGTGGGCAAGAATAAAACGATGTTCAAATTTCAAGTGACAAGTGACCGTACGTTTGTGTGTATATACAGTTATTTTCTAGTATCCTGTGGTGAGGTGGGTCTGAACCACCAACATTCATCCGATCCGGCCCTGATACTAGCTGTAAAATATAAAACGAAGATTTATAAGAAGCCTATGTTAAAAGGGCTGTTTATAAAATATATAATAAGTAGAGGTTAGTACATGACTTTGGCGTTATCATCCACTAAATCAGCCCGAAATTCAAACATGGACCAAGAGTTTTAGCCCAAAGTAAGATATTGGTGGAGGGCTAATTCAGTTTAATGTAAGTCCAAAGTTATGTATTACAAAAAGAGCAATTAGAATCTATTACAAGAATATGCGATAAACGACAATTAGAGACTAACATGTTTAGATTTATTATCCATTCAATCTCATACTTTCATCTAATTACTATGACGTGATAAAGTTAAACAATGTAGGGTCACATTTAAACTTTAAATAATTCATATTTTTGCACGTTGTATTTTTGCACGTTGTATTTCTTTTGCTATATGCTAAGATCATGTTAAAGAGACATGAATAATTGGCAAAAGTTGTATAGACCTCCGCAAACAAGTTAAATGCCATTATTTTGTGACTGTTTCAAATTTATTTAGAAAGAAATAGGGTCATTGAATGTACAGCCTGAAATTGTTGTGGTTTTTAAATTTTTTTCCAAACGCATTAGTTGATAGTTGCAATGTGCCACTGGATTACTGATTAACGAAAGATTGATCTTTCCACGAATCCACTGTATCCTGCCGTTTTCCTCTGAGAGGCCTCACGCGACATGTTGTCATTGGTAATAGACTGGTTTGCGATTATTTCTACAATCGCAAACAGGAGCAACTCAGTAAAACACGCGAACATTTTAGAGTAAAGGTATCCAGGCTGATAAAGTTAATCATCCTGGACTCTAAAGTTAATTAGCCTGGATACAAAAGTTAATCAGCCTGGATACTAAAGTTAATCAGCCTGGGTAATGTGCTCATCAGACTAGTTATGCTGAATGAAATTTGAGTTTCATCGATACTGTATGAATGCTTTAATTTTATTCGAGTCTGAAAAATTTAAAAAAAAAAAAAAAAACAACAACAAAATACAAGGTCATCTTTCTATTGAATATTAGCGAGCAAATAACCGCCTTGAATGTCCTAGACTGGTAATCAGATATCGGTGAATGTCGACATATAGGATACTTCGAAATCTCTTGTTTTATTTCAGCTTTGGATGTTTAATTTCTTGGTTTATTTTTCCTCGTGAATACAAGTATCGCTATTGTTTCTGAATGAATAAGTATGATTATTTTGATATGCGGACAAGAGCTGTATAGGACCGAATGTCTGAATACATAGTATAGCAAATACTTTTGAAATCATTTTCATGTCTGTTTCATTTTCATCTGAGTCGTCTACGATATTCATTTTCAGTGGTGGAAGAAAGGACAGAATGGTTGAAAGACACACACACACACACACACACACACACACACACACACACACACACACACACACACACACACATATATATATATATATATATATATATATATATATATATATATATATATATATATATATATATATATATATATAGGTTGTCTTTATTTCCTCCCTGCTACGAAAAGTACAATTAATCACACAAATACCTCAAAAACGTTTTATGTTTATGTTGCAGTCTACAACTGGCTAGACTCGGTTCATAGTCTAAACTGGACTAAGAAAGTTTCATATTCCCATGCTCTCACATAATTATATCCCAGCAGGTATTTATCAAGCGTTTATTTTGTCAGTCTGGGCGCTGCCCACCTGGTTTGAGGAGTACAGTGAATCTATTTGTATTGTTTGTGTAGAGATTCCAACTGGTAAGTTTGGAAACCTTGGCAGGTAAACTTTGCACCATATCTATCCATTAACCGCGAATTTTTTTGTTGTTTAGCCCAACAGGATATGGAGGTTATGAATACTCATCATTTCAATGGTTAAAATTATTATTATTATTATTATTATTATTATTATTATTATTATTATTATTCGATTATTGAATGTGTAATTATTATCCCACCATGTTTCTGCTAGAACAGGAATATGTGCTAACCACTGTCTGTCCGTCCGTTCTATAATGATGTGGTTTGCGTTGTGTTGAACACCATTACAATGCCATCAACGGTCTATAATGATGCGGTTTGTGCTGAACACCATTACAGTGCCATCAACGTTTTATAATGATGCTGTTTGTGTTGAACACCATTACAATGAACTCGACGTTCTATAATGATGCGGTTTGTGTTGAATACCTGTACAATGCCCTCAACGTTCTAAAATGATGCGGTTTGTGTTGAACACCATTACAATGCCATAAACGTTCTGTAAGGATATTGTTTGTGTTGAACACAATTGCAATGCCCTCAACGTTCTATAATGTTGCGGTTTATGTTGAACACCATTACAATGCCATCAACGTTCAGTAATGATGCGGTTTGTGTTGAACACCATTACAATGCCCTCGACATTCCGTAAGGATATTGTTTGTGTTGAATACCATTACAATGACATCAACGTTCTATAATGATGCGGTTTGTGTTAAACACCATTGCAATGCCACAAACATTCTGTAAGAATATTGTTTGTGTTGAATACCATTACAATGCCATCAACGTTCTGTAATGATGTGGTTTGTGTTGGGCACCATTGCAAAGAACCTCAACGTTCTATAATGACGTGGTTTGTGTTGAACACTATTACAATGCCATCAACGTTCTATAATGACGTGGTTTGTGTTGAACACCATTACAATGCCATCAACGTTCTATAATGACGTGGTTTGTGTTGAACGCCATTACAATGCCCTTGACGTTCTGTAAGGATATTGTTTGTGTTGAACACTATTAAAATGCCCTAAAGTTTCTATAATGATACGGTTTGTGTTGAACACCATTAAAATAACATCAACGTTCCATAATGATGCTGTTTGTGTTGAACACGATTACAATGCCCTTGACATTCTGTAAGGATATTGTATGTGTTGAACACTATTAAAATGCCCTAAAGTTTCTATAATGATACGGTTTGTGTTGAACACCATTACAGTGCCTTCAACGTTCTGATAGGATGTGGTTTGTGCTGAACACCATTGCAATGCCATCAATGTTCTATAATGATATTGTTTGTGTTAACTCCATTACACTGCCCACATCCTTCTATAATAATATTGTTTGTTTTCATCAATATTACAACATTATATAATGAAATTCTTGTGTGCAACTCGATTACAATACGTCGCGAGGTGGTGGTGATGTGTGATCTCCTCCACTCCTTATGGTTATTGGTTACTGTTATCTAGATGATCGACCACAGTGTTATTACCCGGATCAAGTAAACAATAAATTAAATATGAAATTTAGGATGGAATAAAAGAGATTTAAGCAGAGAAATGGAATAGAATAACACTAGTTCCCGTATGTAATATGTAACAATTTAATCAATTACATAAACAAAATGAAATCGAACATGACATGTGAATGATTCACTTTCTCTCAGAAATAGTTACAAAATTCATTTTGCCGTTCTGTTATACTGATAGATCAAAATTCATCATATGATCGAATGACAGATCGAACTCAGATTGCCGGCATGATAGCATCACCTGGTGCTTTCGGTCTTTAACAAATCACTGCTGGTGCCAGATCAGCGTTTCCGTATTTCTTTCCTCCTCCCTCTCTCTCTCTCTATCTTTAGTCACCAGCCTCTTTGTTGCAGGCTGTGCTCTTCCCGACTGTGCAATACAGATATGGAGCTATTTTCTTTTCCTTCAAAACTAAAAGTATAGTACCCAACCTAAATACATTTCAGGTTTTTAAACTTCTCCTGGGAACAACAATAGTCCCACTCTTTCTGCGTCAGATATCTTCTATCAAAATTCAGCTGAACTAGCTACGGTCATTTCGCAGCCTAATACACACTCACAACCCTATTAACATGAATTAAAATTCATCTCATGCCAGAAGCAAACAGATTCCATCCTTCACAGTCGACAACTTATGGCGAATTTGACCCATTGTAAAACTTAATGTTTACATGTCACGCTGACCCCGAACGAATGCACTGTGAAATTATTCTACAGAAATTATTATACAAAATTTTCCTCCATTACACAATGCCCTCAACGTTTTGTAATGATACTGTTTGTGTTCAAGAACATTACAATGCCCTCAACTTTCTATAACAATATTGTTTATGTTTAGCAAAAATACAATGCTATAAACTTTCTATAAAGATATCATTTGAACTCGTTACAATGCCTTCAACGTTCTATAATTATTCTGTCTGTGTTCAACAACATTACAATGCCTTAAACGTTCTATAATGATATTGTTTATGTTCAACAGCATTAAAATGCCTTCCAATGTCTGTAATGATACTGTCTGTGTTCAACAGCATTAAAATGCCTTCCAATGTCTGTAATGATACTGTCTGTGTTCAACACCATTACAATGCCTTCCAATGTCTGTAATGATACGGTCTGTGTTCAACAGCATTACAATGCCTTCAAATGCCTGTAATGATACTGTCTGTGTTCAACAGCATTAAAATGCCTTCCAATGTCTGTAATGATACTGTCTGTGTTCAACAGCATTAAAATGCCTTCCAATGTCTGTAATGATACTGTCTGTATTCAACACCATTACAATGCCTTCCAATGTCTGTAATGATACTGTTTGTGTTCAACACCATTACAATGCCTTCCAATGTCTGTAATACTGTCTGTGTTCAATAGCATTACAATGCATCATATACATCTACACAAACAAATGTTGTATATTTATTTGAATTGGCCCAGCGTAACATCTTACAGATTACTTCTTTAACGTTGATTTTCTTTTTGAAGCAAAAGTTTGTAAATTGATGTGAGCATTCATAAAACATCTGGTGTGCGTCTTCTTAAAACCTGCTATTCTTCAATTTGTTGTGCTTGACAGGCGTAAAAATGTATTTAGCAAGCGTCGATTTCATTTTCTATCGAATCAAATATTTTATGAAGCCTTGTTCAAATGTTTGAATATAACTGTCATTTTTTTAAATCGTGTTACTATTGATTCAATGTGAAAAACAGACGAAATAGTTATTAATTTTCTTGATTTAATGCGAGTACCTTCTAGAAACATTTACACCAGTTCCAGTACGCAAGACTTCAAATCAAGGAACGGTACTATTACTACATCAATAACCTGTTCATGGAAACCTTTCTCTCTGTGCATTTTAATTAGCTTTTTCATCGAAACGTATTAGATCCTTCTTTGACCGTCTGTCATCAACCCAAACACATCAATTTATCTTAGTCTTAGTGATGACGCATTACCACATAGCCAATTAATGAAAGCCCGTTGACAGTGAATTCATCACTATCAAACAAGTCACCTAAAGGTGTGGTTTCAATCTCAAGCACAAAAAAATTGACAACTATGTAATGAAATTTAAAAGATCTATTAACGAGTTTAACGTAATGATTGCATTGAAATGAGATTTTGATTGTTTTTGCATGTTCATGTAATGACTGCCTTGCAACGAAATTTGTTGGTTTTCCATGTAGATTACATAATGATTGCCTATGTAAGAAAATAGGTCACAAGTGAAGTGGAAACATTATATTATCACAAGTGTTGAAGTTACAGTTGACAAAGCTCTGCAGATAAAATTGTTCACCAAAACTTCTTTTTTAAGCGTTATTGAATACTTGTCGCATTTTTAGAAAGCACTACAGATAAAATGTAATACAAAGTTTCCTTTCCAAGTGTTACGAAACACTTTGCTCACGTTGACATACGAAAGGTATTTGAAAACTTTGATATTTTGTTATAACCTTTTTCTCCTGTCAATAAATTTAATTCCCATCTACAGACAAAAACGAACTTTATATAAAATGATCTGCAGCTGCATGTACATCACACCGGACACCTGCAAATATATGCGTGTGACGTAACAGGCGAATGACAGTGACGTTATAACGTCAAAGGAGAAACAATTCTGCTATTGAGCAATGAACATACTGTAAATTCTGAGCGCTGGTAGGGTACTCTCTGATTAATATCAAGACCGACTTAGATGAAGTTTCTGGATGCAAATCTCCGTCGATGATGTGGTTTCTTCATTTTAAATATGGCCGCGAATCCATGGAAGATGACCTGCGTTCTGGAAGACAGTTTTCTGCGATTGGTGAGCTGGAAGTGGCTACTTTGAAGAGGGCAATCAATGAAAATATTCGATACACAGTGGAATATATTTCTAGTATCACAAGTATTAATGCGTCAGCTGTTGTTAATGTGTTGAAGAATCATTTGAAGCTCATAAAATTTTGTACAAGATAGGTCCTGCTTATGTTCACGACTGATCCAAAACAAACTCCGGTTGAAATAGCCAAATAGCTTCTAGCCAGATATAAAAAGAGCGACCATGGCCATTTGAATAAAATTATCACAGGTGATGAAACATTGATTATTTTTTTAATCCGATTCACGAGAGAATATAACGTTTGGATCGAAGAAAATTGGCAGAGACCACAAATCGCAAGTCGGAGTGTGAAGGGAGTATTTTTTATACTCATCATTTCTCAATGCAAAAGGCCCGGTCGTCCAGATACCTGTGACTGACTTTCCTAGTATCACTAGTCATTTGTGTGCTTCCAAAGTGTTGCCAAAAGTTAAGGAACACTATCGAACCATCTGTTTGTTGCCTGAGGTAGTATCCATTTGCTCCATTACAAAGCACCGGCAAATAAATCCTGAAGAAGCATATCATCCAGATATTGGCATATCTTTCGCATAGCCCTGATTTAGCTACATGTGAATTTGGCTGAATCACATTATCAAACATTTTCTAAGGGCCAGACGATTTGAAAGCCTCCACGCAATTGGAAGTGCACTTTTCCAGTGTGTAAATAGTGTTTACGGAATTATTAATCATCTTTTGAGTTTGTAATATTATTTTTATTTGAGTCATTTCAGACTATGAAGTTATATTTTAAATCCTTTACGTCAATGATTAGAGCTGTCGTAAAATTACATGTATATGCCGTGGTAAGGGTTCCATTCATGACAAGGTCGATCTAAGGTGAAATCAACAACTTAGCAGGACAAGAATGACACGTGAGTATGAATGTGAGTCACGTCCACAAGCGTGGAAATTTCAAAGTGCAATTGTCCTAACACACACGCTTTAGTATTTGATTCTTTCAATGAAATATTAAGGTCCGAAAGGGACTGTTTTTGTTTGCGACTGTTTGATTTATGCTGGAGTAATAAGATTTGATTGTCAAGAAATTCTAGTGAATCTACTGTTGGACCCGACTTATAGTACAGGATAGCGTATACGGTATGCCAAAAATAGCTAGTTTGGCAGATTTGGATCATTGCTCTTGGACCGACTTACAGTACAGGCAAGTGTATACGGTATGCCAAACACAGCCAGTTTGGCAGATTTGGATCTGTGCTGTTGGACCCAACGTACAGTATAGGCGAGTGTATACGGTATCCAAAAATTAGTTAGTTTGGCAATAAGTAATACTATCAGAATGCAATTGAGACGATACTTCATGCTATGTTTTATTCATCTGCTAGAGGTCGATATAAGGGAGAGGCAAGTGAGAGAGAGAGAGAGAGAGAGAGAGAGAGAGAGAGAGAGAGAGAGCGGTCACTCAGACTTCATTCCGAAAGCGCGATTATCCGCCATATGTTTCAACAGTCTTTGTCTGCCCAGTTTTTCTAATCTTTGTTCCTCTGTTCTTTTACGAGTAAACATTGCAACTCTGCCCCCATGTAACAAATACTACTGGAAGACTACTTAGAGGTCTTATTTCATACAACAACAAGAACAGAAACAACAAAAACTCATTGTCCAATGAATGAGATTAACTTAACAATTTTTTTCTGATAATACCTTAAACTATTGCATCAGCACTGGACCTAACCATATATCATATTACGAGTAACAGTTTCCTGCATGAATGATCTTCGTCATTATTGACACGATTTTTCCGATTATTTGGCAGACATGAGCCAGACACGAGCCAGACATAAGCCAGACACGAACCGCTCTATGTAGTATTTGAGAGGAGCTACTTACGCAGAACAACACAACCCCAATGTTTCAGATAACACGATGGGGGGGGGGGAGTTAAAATCTTGTGAAAAAGAGACTGGCATGATTCGAGTTGTCTACTCCTGACAAGTCCTAGAATGTACCCTCATGACGTATTTACCTACAACTGCACGTCTCATTATGTCTGCAATATGTACAGCTACTGGGTGAGATTATTCTGATTGTAAAATAAGATAAAACAAGACGTTTAAAATACAGTCACGAGATTATGACCCTCGGTATGTCATGGCCTAACTTCATAGGACCTGATACTTTAAAACTGCAATACCTTTCGAACTTCGAGGTTACAAAAGGTACAACACAGCACCATGATGCTATCTTTCAAATTACACAAGCAGCTATCGCCACATAATTGCTCAGCTAAATACCATAACATGTCTTACCGTTAGGAAGAAGTACTTATTGCCGTGTTGTATAAAATTAATAATGTATTGTATAAAAATACTGCTTTATTGTGTAAAACTGATACAGAATTGTATACAAATAATGCAGTATTGTATAAAACTAATGCAGCATGGTATAAAAATAACACATTATTGTATGAAAATAATGCCATGTTGTAAAAAATAATGCAGTATTATATAAACATAATGCTGTATTGTATACAAATAATGTTATATTGTACACAAATAATGCAGTATTGTATACAAATAATGCTATATTGTACACAAATAATGCAGTATTGTAAAAAAATAATGCTATATTGTATAAAAATAATACTGTATTGTATAAACATAATGCATCATTGTATAAAAATAATACTGTAATGTATAAAAAATAATGCATTATTGTATTAAAAAATGCTGTATTTAATAAAAAATAATGCAGTATTGTACACAAACAATACAGTACTGTATAAAATAATGTTGTATTGCATAAAAGTAATGGTATATTGTGTAAAAAGATTGCTGCATTGTATATGATGTTATATTGTATAAAATATAATGCGGTATTGTATACAAATAATACAGTATTATATAAAAATAATGCAGTATTGTATGCAAATAATAGAGTACTGTATACAAATAATGCAGTATTGTTTACAAATAATACGGTATTGTATACAAATAATACAGTATTGTATACAAATAATGCAGTATTGTATACAAATGATATAGTATTGTATAAAATAAATGCAGTATTGTAGAAAATAAATGCAGTATTGTATACAAATAAATACAGTATTGTATAAAATAAATGCAGTATTGTATACAAATAATACAGCATTGTATAAAATAAATGCAGTATTGTATACAAATAATACAGTTTTATATAAAAATAATGCAGTATTGTATACAAATAATACAGTATTGTATGAAATAAATGCAGTATTTTTATACAAATAAATGCTGTATTGTATAAAATAAATGCAGTATTGTATACAAATAATACAGCATTGTATAAAATAAATGCAGTATTATATACAAATAATACAGTATTGTATGAAATAAATGCTGTATTGTACACAAATAAATGCAGTATTGTATAAAATAAATGCAGTATTGTATACAAATAATACAGCATTGTATAAAATAAATGCAGTATCGTATACAAATAATACAGCATTGTATAAAATAAATGCAGTATTGTATAAAATAAATGCAGTATTGTACATACCAGGACATTTGTACTCGTGCTTCATAATGCTCTAGCTGACCATACACTGTTTTGTGTCTGGATTTCACTACCATCATAGTCAGAAGGATGCCTGACCAACAATTTAGTCATTAAATAATGTCAATAAAATCGTCGGACATGTTGTTTATTTTGTTTTAAAAATTACGAAAACATGTGGGAAAATATGACTGCAGAATTTCAGCAACTGTTATCTTTTCACCCTATCCCTACACAAGAGGCAGATATCTAAAATGTTTGCATATCAACTCCTTTTCTAAATCAACCTTAGAATTTGTTTAAACATACTGTCTTCGTGTAAGTGCAATAAACTGACGACGAACAGTGCAAAACTAGCATCTAACTAGCCTGTGAAATATCCGGGATATAATTTGCGCTTACATAAATGTATACAAAGTCATAGATGTCGCTATGGCTCATCGATTTCTAGGTTAATACAAACATTTTCCAGTATCCGCAACAAGTTGATATAGGCCGGTTGAGACATATTACATTTAAAGGTTTAATTCATGTAGAAACAGCCATGTAGAGTTTTGCAAACACAACGGTTTTTGTATTTTATTTGTTTGTTTTGTCTGTGTTTTGTATATGCCTTTGAAAAAGACTCATTAAGAGTCGAAAGCGCTCAGGCTAGTTAGATACTAGTTTTGCACTGTTCGTCTTCAGTTTATTGCATTTATCTCAATCAATCCCTGACACACGTGATCCCTTGCTGGATCCAGTGCGCTTGAAAGGGCTGTTATTCGCCATATGATTTGTATTCTTATATATATATATATATATATATATATATATATATATATATATATATATATATATATATATATATATATATAAAACTCTATTTGTATATTCTTTATGTATACTATATCTATACGTATCCTATATGTATATGTATACTCAATCGACATGTACACTCTATTTATATGTGTGCCAATTTGACTCACAATTTATGAATTAGTACATATTAGGTCTATCCTATGAGAAGATTTAAAAAGAATCTGTCGCTTAAGTTCAAACGGCCTTACATATATTTGGCAAGAAACTCATTATAAACGTCTTTAGAAACGCTACTGCTTGGTTCCTTTTGATGACCGTGTGCTTTTATGACAGTGTCCCGTTTGATGACCGTGTCCCTTTTATGACAGTGTCCCTCTTGATGACGGTGTCCCTTTTATGACAGTGTCCCTCTTGATGACCGTGTCCCTTTTATGACAGTGTCCCTCTTGATGACGGTGTCCCTTTTATGACAGTGTCCCTCTTGATGACGGTGTCCCTTTTATGACAGTGTCCCTCTTGATGACCGTGTCCCTTTTATGACCTTGTCAGTACCTTACTATCCAATTCTATTTTCGAGAGAGATATTTTACATCTACAATTTTCACACGATGAATATTTAAAGTGAACTTCAAAATTAGATTTCGGCATTCCTCATAAAGACCGATATGGAAAAATTACGCATAGTGGAGAATGAAATGAAGTATTGAATGTCTCCTTAGACTGTACATAAAGAGAAAAGGACCTTTCGCTCGTCACGGTGAACCTGTTTCTTCTCTAAATTAGCATGTAAGGATTTAGTTAAGATCGTGAGTCAACCCATACAGAACAGAAACTGTTACAAGAACATAAATGCATTGCTATTGATACATCAGACCGTTTAAACGAGATGTCATGTGCAGATACATCAGACCGTTTAAATGAGATGTCATATGCTGTTGCTGTTGATATGTCAGACCGTTAAATAAGATGTGCTGATACGTCAAACCGTTTCAGTGATATGTGCTGTCATGGGCTGTTGCTGTTGATACGTCAGACCGTTTCAATGATATGTCAATTCATCAGTTTCAGGATATCAGCCTGAGGACATGTACTACATGTTTTACAGGAAAATGCACTTTCAGCATTTTGTATGGAAAAAGTACAATTAAAATATTGATATAAACGATGAAGACAAATAAATAATCAGGTTGAGAATGTGATATTTAGTATCAGTCTAAGCTTGTGATTTCATGTGCAATATATTCATTTAAATCTTTAAACTTGGCATAGTTAAAGGTAAATGACAAGAAAACCACTAAGGTTCCTTCATGGAGTGGATGATACATATTTTTGTGTGATTGTAATTCGTTAATTTGATAAAAATAAATCAACTTGTATAAAACGAATATCATATCTTAAGAAAATATAATCTGAGTATAGTAATTTTGCAAAACGGAAAACTGTGTAACTTTAAAAAATATAATCTTTTTATTTGTTTAAAGGATGCATTTATGTTGGATTCAATTTAACTTGATGCACCTGATCCAGAAAATAAACCTGATAAATTAGACAAGGAAATGATAACATTCGGTTTGGATACATACAGACTACGCCAAAAAATGCCGCACCTCACGTAGATTGGGTTGTTGCACACAGACTAAACAAGACAGCTGATAGGATTTATGTGAAATTTGTAATACATTCAGATCTGACCTAGTATCTCTAAATGTCCTGACTAATGCAAAACCAAAGGCACTGTTTTTGCTTTTCATCACTGTGCAGTTTTCAGGGGATATTCTGGTGAATAAATACATAAATCTTCACTTATCAATCTATTTGCTCTGTAACAATTGATTGCCTACTGTGAAAGGTCTTCAACAGAACACAATTAATTTCTGGAATCTTGGAATATCGTTGAGTGCATAACTGAAAACTCTGTTAAAACGTTTTCTTGCAACTGCATATACAGTTGAACGTTGTCAGCACTAACTTTAATGTATATGATATTTTATTTAATCAGGGATTCCGGGAAAATGGACGTAATTAGAATACAAAGTGTCGCGGATGCTAGAGTTAAATTACTACAACAGCATTAAATGAAATTCGTCTTTTCAGAAGTGACAGTTTTCGATCAACAGTACAGATATATCCAGTATGATTTGACTGTTCTGTTTGTTTTAGAATTCTGTATGTGCCCGAAAATTTGACCAAAATTGCATGTCGCCATGCATAACCATCATAAACTCATTGTCATTCCAAATCTCATCCGAAACAAAAGTGGCTTTAAGGGTAGATAAGTCTGAAATGTTGTAGGAGAAAGGCGAATATTAAATGTTTTACCTACTTGCTCTACGGTCGTTTGTTTAATGTCACCAGATAACATCTAACCTACGTAACGAATATTTACACTTGCTCAAAAACAGTGCAAATATCAAAAGAAAAGAAATTTCATTTCATTACAACGCTTATATGTCGTAGATAGCTCAATGAAGGCGAAAATTCGTGAAAATTAAAATCCGACACATCAACTCAGTCAATTTTTTGCGTGTAGCATCCTAACCCTAACCTATATAACATTATTTTCTCCGGACACATAATAACGAATGTCTTAGGAATATAATTTACTCAAATACTATGCGGACAAGATAAATGTCGTCCTATTCTAGAAACAAAACCCATTAAATTTTCGTATCTTTTGCTTATTTTATATATAATTCTAACCGCCGTAACTCCAGCGTACATAATACCCAAAATTTCATACTCGATTCCCGGTAATACTTATATGAGTTTTCGTAGAGCATATCAGCACATTTATATGAAAAATATCGTAAGTGACTCGTCAATCACATAAATTGTTTAAGTAGTTAGTTTAAAAGGACATAGCCACCGATTCGGAACGTAACAACAATATTATATTAAACATGGCATAACTCAATAACCAAATATAATTTTGTGTAAAAATTGAAATTCGGAAGGAAAATGCGTTTGCGATTAAGAAATAAATGATTGCTTATCTTAAATTCGATACGTTATATTTTGTTAATTTTCTAATCTTAAATCTAACCATTCCCGGAATGCCTAAATACATTGTAGATGACGGGTTGAAAATAATGAACATTTCTCCGAATGGCAGCACCTCTTCATTTAGTTCATCCATTAATCCATTGTATCATGCAATAAAATGTATGCTGCAGGAGAATTCTTCCAAAAGTGTTTTCTTTATCTGAGTCTTTACCATAACACTCGACGTGTCTTACCCTCCAGTTTACAAGACATATCGACGTGTCTTACCCTCCAGTTTACAAGACATATCGACGTGTCTTACCCTCCAGTTTACAAGACATATCGACAAGCATTAACTGTCACAGTTGATATGTTCTAAAATCTCTTACTCCGAGTATAATGAAATTCCCTTCATAAATTATTGACCAAATTAAATTCCACATGGTTAATGAAATGCGAAATGCATATATTCATGAAATTCAGCAACGGCCGATCACAATCTTTGCACTTCCCCTTTACTCCGTTTTCCCATCGCATTCCAAAGCATTTAAAAAATCTTGGAGTCTTTAAAATGAAATCTAGGGGAAAAACCTTTTACCATTCAGACAGATAATCGACTCAAACCGATTATTTTTACATTCCTTTAGTAAATAAGCATTTCAATGCACTGTGCATCTGTTTTTCCAAAGGCAGTTTTTGCATTTCCTGTTGCCTTAGACACAGTACATCTAATCTCTCTCTCTCTCTCTCTCTCTCTCTCTCTCTCTCTCTCTCTCTCTGCTGTGTTGCGCGCGATCTCTCCCTTTCATTGTGTCTGTTTCAGTGGTGTCTTCACTCCCTTTCGCTGTTCTGTTTCAATGGTGTTTTCACTCTCATGAAGTTTGTCTGTTCCAATGGTGTTTTCTCTCCCGTTCACTGTCTGTTCCAGTGGTATTCTCTCTCCCGTTCACTGTATCTGTTCCAATGGTGTTTTCTCTCCCGTTCACTGTGTCTGTTCCAATGGTGTTTTCTCTCCCGTTCACTGTGTATGTACCATGGGTGTTTTAGTGGTTACTATTTAATAAAAAGGCCTATGTCTTCAGAGTAATGAACACGAAGACAATGAGTTCATTTAAACGAGCATGTTAGAAAATTTCAACGTTGCAGCATTTAAATTACTTAGCACTGCCTACACAGCACTGTAAAGATGCTGGGCAGATTAGGCACAAAAAAGTTTACCTTTATATGCTTATCGCAAATTTTAAAGTATCTTGAAAAGACAGAGACAGAGACAGAAAGAAGGAAAGGAAAAAGATAACACTATCTGTAGATATATTATTTTATATATCCGTTTTCTATTTACCCGCCTTACTACATACCTGTTTACTGTACCAGCTACTTACTACCTGTCTAAACTTATAAATATTTGTGTGTGGCTTTGTTTTGTTGTTGTTGTTTGCTTGTTTGCTTCAAACTACATAAATCTTTGCTCACCCACTTTCTAGACATCACCATCAACATGAGTTATTGTTGTCATAAAGTCATGGTGCACATACTCAAAAGGAACTGATATAATCCGTCATTGGCATTCGTGAGAGATAGAACAAATTCCATCACAGGGACATTTCTTATGCACTTTAAAACACCTGTTGAAAACTTCCTTACTTACAGCAAAACATTAGGCTTACACTACAAAATTAAGTGTAAATTTTAAATGATGTTCAAAGATAGATCAACCTCCAAAGAACATTGCTCGAGACTGTTGAAGTAATTGTAACACTCAGCGTTGTAAGCTGCGAAATGATACAAAATGTGAGGGGTATTCTTTTTAAAAAATGGTCCACTTTTAGTCTTATGAAAAAACTAGACGAACAACTAATAATTATCTTGTTCTCAACACAGGTTTGATGAAGAATTAATTTACCGTTCAAAGAAAATAATGAGAAGATGAATATTATAAAAATAACAATTACAATAATGGCTTTTTCAAATCAAGCCCAACTACAGAATCTGCATCCGTAACAAGGTCATTCAGTGCACAACATGTCTGCGAGAGACTAACTGCAGCCGATGCACGTTTTCAAATGCAAATGTGCTTGCAATTAATGTTGATTATTGTGAATGAGTGCTCATGTAGTAATCAGGAGTTTTTGCCAGTTTCTGTGCACTACGATCACAGTAAAATAGTACTTGATGAAAGACAGCAGTCACGTGCTGAGAGGCATTCGCCAGCTTTGCTCTACACTGGAAAACTCTATTATACACAAGCATGAATGTGAGAAATATCTGGTCTCACTCTTCTAGGGAAGATGTAGTTGTTCAACACCAATGAATGTCACAAAGATTTATTTACACGTTCTATCTGACCCTTTGTTCAAACGAAATTAAAGCGTAACCATCGGAAATGAATCCTATTGCACGGTATCTATCTTCAATGCTTTTCACTCCTGTTTGGTTGTATTTTGGTAATATAGTTACAATTCTATAATATCGACACAGTTATAATGTAATTTTTATACTCCATGATGGCAGTCATGATTGAATGTTTGACGCAAAAAGAGCAACCATCACTACTTATTTATACTAATGTATTTTATTCATTTAGACTTCAAAAGAACAAAACAACAGATAAAGAGTGATTTACAGAAGAAAAAAAACTGGTTTACACCCGCGCACCAACACCACCCACCCCACCCCACCTCACCCCCGCCTTAAGCATATTGTTGTGTAGACATGTGTAAGATACATGATTTTACATTAAATAGTACCCATAGTTTTGGAAAGTGTTTAATTAGGCACTAAATCATAACACGTTATGTGTGAATTAGCCTTTCAATTTGGTGTTATGTGCGTGTTTCGTTTCTGAGAGAGATAAAGACACCATGACATTTGTGTTATTATTTGAATGTACACCAATAAATTGGATCAAATTTTAATTAGAACATA
>JAECUM010033956.1:0-23115 GCA_016617855.1 Megalonaias nervosa
TAACAACTTTCCAGTCATATCGCTGCGATGTATGCAGTGTGGCAGTTTATAGTGATGTCTAACACTGGGCATCATGCCGCAGACATGTAGCATCATGTTCCACCCAGTTACATTATCATAACACCAGGACGACCAGTCCTAACACTAACCTCTTAATGTTGATCTCCAAGCGAGGCAGCTGTTTTTACTATTTCTTATAAGTCTTTGGTATGAATCAGCCGAGGTTCGAACCCACGATCTCCCGCATCCTAGGCGGATGTTCTAACCCCTTAGGCCACCGGAGCGGTCTAAATTAGAGTATATAGTAAACAGGTTATTGAAAGTATAAGAACTCATTTGTACGGCTGACTCGTTGTTTGGCGTTGTTGGTCACATGCCAGAATAACTCCTCCACCATGTATCCGACAATACACCAACATTAACGTAAACTGGCCGCTAGACCCTATGACTTCTTATCTATCTGACCTGGTTAGTTCGGGTAATTTATAGGTAAGTGAAAGAATGTCAGATGATTAGATAGAATGGATATTAGGGAAAAAAAAGGTTTCATGGTAGAGAGAAAGTGTGGTACTTTGATTGACGGATTGCTGTATTGACGGCAGCAAGTCTAACAATTACATATAATTATTATGTTGTTTGTTGGACCTGAATACTCTCCATAATTAACAATGTCGATGAACTTTTTTATCCAGTTTTTATAAGCCCAAGAGTCAATACTTGAAGTACCCTTCAATTCATGTCTATAAAGTCTATTATGTTGGATATAATAACCTACTGAGATCGAGACAGATGCATTCCAGCGAATTCATCGATTAAAATATACTTTACAAAACGGTCTGAGAATAATACAGTTCTTGATTCCATGCACCTTTGTGATGGCAACCTTTATCATCATACGATCGTTCATTAGGTTATTTTAATAACCCTATTTTACCAAGTCTCCACATATAAAATTACAATACCGGCCTTAGCAACGTGCGACCCGATTTGGAACATTTTGGCGGAGCCCCCTGAATTTACATGCTGTGAGCACAGCATTTAGAAATAAACTTTTAAACAAGTTTTATATGGTATTGAACTTAAAATTTTCTTGCATCGCTTTGAAGCGACTTCTCTCTACAGATATATTTTTTAAAAATTACCCATGAGGGCCAATTCGTCCAATCGGCCTACAGCCGGCCGTGTAGAATTACATCTTGGAGAGAGATGGTGGGTGTGGGGTGCGCGTGTGTGTGTGTGTGTGTGTGTGTGTGTGTGAGAGAGAGAGAGAGGGGGGGGGTCAATACATACAAATCATTTGACAAATAAGTATTAGTTACCTAAATCAACCACTATTTTATATTTCACATACTTCCATAATGGTCATAGATAATTAACAAGTTGTTAATTTATTTGAATCAAATATCAATAATCCAAAAATTGTAAACGAACCAGGCGACGGGTGATATAGACAAAATGCAAAATAAAACTATATATTTAAAAAAAATAACATTTTCATCAACTATAAATTTAGAACTTTTATTGATATGTTGTTGTTGCCACGCGGTACGTATTTCCTGTCAGGGAAATTCTGCTCAGAATGTTATCACACGGCATATATCTCCTGTCAGGGAAGTTCACCTCAATTTACAGATTTTGGGAGGTTTTCGTTTTTAAAAATAAGAAGATATAATGTTTTGGTATATTGATATCTTAATAACTCCTGAATAGGCTTCCCTTTGGTTTCTTCAGACTTACCATCTATACTCCCTTATAAGATGAGTCCAACTGCAAACTGCGCAGATCCAGATCTGCCATCTCATTATGCGCCGGATGATCTGGGTCTGTGCCGTTTGTTGGAAATAATCAGTAAAACAAACAACATAGACCCTAATCTGATGGCGCTTTATGCTACTTCAGATCAGGATCTTTGTTGTTTGCAGTTTGACTCGACTTACAAGTGTTTATATAGTGAATAGTATTTTAACTGAACAAGAGTAAATACAATAGGTACCTGGTTTTATGACGGGAGCGGCACGTGAACTTTCTATGGATCGAACAAACTCACCAGGATACTAAAATTACAGGCAACTATTTGGTCGAATACGCTTCTAATTTCATCTTGAAATCACTAAATAAATTACTTGAAAGCAAAGATGCCAGCGTATATCAAGCCCATTGATTATAGTGGGTTGGTAGGTAATTGGGCCTGCTACACTAGATTTCAACTAAACTAAGATAATAAATATCTTTTCACGAAATACACACAGACAGAATGGAATGCCCATTAAGCCGAGAAGTTTTCAAATTCTAACGTTTTCTCAGTGAGTGATGAGAGTTATTCATAAAATAGTAGGTTTTGAAATTACTCATTTTGAATGAAAGATAATAAGCTGTTTATTCATTTTTTCAAGTGATATTTTGGAACATAATCTGTTTGTTTGGTCGTGTCAGTACTATTGCGGTGAATGTGTAAATGCCAATTGATTCAAGATACAACGATTATAGGAACATATGGCTTTCAAACTTAAATTACACGAGAAAACGTGCAACTGTCACATAATCCCAGAATTCTTAAAAAAAAGGACTTTTATGATAGAACCATGTTGAAAAAATGTCATCATTATTGATCATGAAAAATGGTATGAAACTTGTACATTTTGTACTCGTCTCACGTGGTAAACAAAAGCACGAGTAGCGTTATGTTCGATTCCTGGACGTTGTTTGCATTCTATTGATCAACCAATTTAATATATCAAAATTGATTACAGCAATTAATCATTCCGACCCCGGCCTATTAATAATTTGGATAAAATGGGACAATTCACCTTGTTACTGATTTCAATGCGCGTTTGTATTTTTCAACAGTTTCCAAAAGCATCTTAATATGTGGACTATATCTTTACAGGAGGCAGACAGGTACGTACAACATTATGCCAAAACAAAACACCATACAAACAAAAACAAAATAAAACAAAAGGTCCTCAACAGTAACTGATTAACCTTTATCATTCACGTGTCTTCCCCGAGTATGTTAGAGATATCATGTAAAATATACAACACAAACACATTTTCACAAAAATATAGAGCACATACATTGTTAAAAGATGATTACAATGTACTATACGTTTATTGATCGATTCAAGTTTACTAATCCTCTGCCATTAGATGCAGAACCGGGTCAACACCGTGTAGCCACGTAGGCTGCACTCATTTAATGGAAGCTAATGTCATTGGTATTTCTCAATAATTTCCTGACAATCATTTTGAAAGAAAATAATACTTGTTCTTCTCTAATAGATATTAACTGATCATTCAGCTCTTGGCACAGCTTGTAATGGCATAAGTATATGGTGCCATAGAGTTAATAGTGACTGCGAGAGTTTCAAGACCAATATGAAGACAGTCAGACTTCGATTTGATATAATGTAATCTTTTCTTTGCTGGGATGTAATTGTATGTCATATTTCATTTCAAAATAAATATTGCGGTCGGGGTCTGTGGTGATCAGTGTAAAGATTCGGTGTTTTATAATTTTGTCATCGCTTCATTCTTCTGGAAACATGGAAGGGACATTTATGTTCCTTTAAGGCTCATTGCGGTTTGAAAACTGTTTTTGCAAAATAACTGGTCACGTGATTTCATCAACGATACTGCTGTACGTATCAGCATGCAAGTTACCTTGCACTGCGGTTAGATTCCCAACACCAATGCATGTCCTGCGCTCTTAATACATTGCAGATATATTGGTAAATGATAAGTGAGTGGTGTATAAAATCTAAACAAAGTGTTTGCCCTTATTCAAAGGGATTTCTTAAAAAATAAACATCGTATCTTTTCCCCAAAGTAACATCAGTTCAATCGCCAAACATTAATCTTGACTACTGGTTTTCAACTGTCCAAGCATATCTGTCTTTAAACTATGATAAACGTGAGGCACAAATCCAGCTGAGAAATCTTAGTCTTCTTCCTTGCTATACACTCTTGATTCCTACACTCTGCATTTTTTCCATTGACAGCGCTTTCAAAAACGTTATCACTAACCGAGTGTTTAGGCCATACGAGGATTGTCTAAGTTTGCTATGAAAAAATGCAATGAACAAGACGAGAAAATACATGATCAGCTTCATAGCTAAATTAATTATCCTCTTTTATTACTGTCAGTTCGTAACTGTGAGGCCACATTTTGTTTATATTATCAGTGTCATTGTTTGGTGGTTATCGATGGTTAGAGGATGATAAACCATGGTGTTATAGCCCGGACCGAGCGAATATGAAAATGAAATTAATGGATGAAATAAATGGAGATCTGAACGGAGATATTGAATAGAGCAACACAAGCCATGCATACAATATGCAAAAATTTAATCAACTGGATCAACAAAATAAAATTATATAGAACCAGTTTCAAGCATGCACTTCTACCAAACAAAAGAAAATAAAATAAAGAATCAATAAACTCAGAGTTCTCAAATGCACTTAGCAGCTCCGTTTTATCGATACAGTAATGTTTATCACGAAATCGAGTGAGTGTTTCGAACTTTAATTGTCCGGCAAGTCTTTCATAGCCTGAGCGCAGGTAGTGCTACCCTCTCGGGGATCGACATAACTTCTCGGTTGGAGTCAGCTTAAAAAGAACACTCTCAGGTTCCTTCTTGCCTAATTATGCCTACCATCACCTTTAGTGGCCTCTCCTGGTCGTTCCGTCTCTTATGCTGATCGTTCAGTCTCTTATATTTGGAAGTGGAAGCTATTTCCTGATAAAATAAATTAAATGTGGCCCAATTCTCTGTCCTACCCTCACTTTCTGAACAGAGCATACACTCCACTCTATGGTACACTCAGAATAGCCTGTATCACATTCCACAAAGTACACTCCACTGCCTAGTTGGCATCAGGTCACAACCTTGCATCTAATACAAACAATGCCGTGTTTGTCTACATATACTATTAACTTTCCATTGATAATTAACATTGTCTAGGAAGATTATTGTATTTCTCCAATAGAACTAGTTAACATTACCAATTAATCGATGGCATAGTGTACTCTAGCTTAATTACAATTAAGGTCCTGCAGTATGAACTATAATCACTATCTTGAACTAAATGTCAGACACATACACACATAGAGCTGATTAGTAAACTGTACAGCCCACAATAGCTGCTCAAATGCTAATACAACCAATTCATAGGGTAACGACCTCACATCTTAGTTAAGCACATAAGTGAAACAAAATATACTCCATAGTTTATACCATACAATTTCCAACGAACAATGCCTATTCAGAAAATCATCCCACAAACCTAATAATGGTCGATTCTTAGCATGCATCACTCATATATCATTTAAGACAAATCAATTCAAACCCTTGTCTTAAGACTCATATATAAAATTGGTGTAAGAAAGTAAGGCATGGTACCTATAAGTCTCTCTCTCTCTCTCTCTCTCTCTCTCTCTCTCTCTCTCTCTCTCTCTCATGCAGAACCGTCTCCTTATATCCTTGGTTATGTGTCTCTCATAAAGTCTCAACTACACGTCCCTCGGACAATCTATACGAGGACCTCGTCCTCTGCCTGTTCTCCCCCCTTAGAGTCAAAACGTTTTTGCTTCGCGCATAAACTGGACTGCCTGATTCAGTTGTATGTCATTTTTAAAACACGAGACTTCCTCTGGGAACACCCCCCCCCCCACCGTTAACTACCCCATCAGATCTTAAGTTACTTAATCGCCATTATTAACACACACAAATCCAGGATTTGGAAACTTTTACATTTCCTGCTCATCTCCCTTTACAGATGTCTACAAATTGTCAACTTATGACGAATATATCCACAAATGCTGCTTCTGCAACATTTTAACCCTTGGTCAATTCGATAATCAGAACCCAATCTTCACCCCTTGTCCAGTCTAGCTTCCAAACGGGACCTAATTAATAATCACGCAAGTCTCGATAATATGCACTCATTTACAAGCATCCTTAAACAGGCCCAGGATTTAATGGATTACAAAATCTGCAGCTTCATGTTATATTTGCTATTGGTTATGTGTGTATTTATTATAAATCACATTTTTACATCAGTTTTACTTAAGTGCTAATATCTTACAGGCCCAAACTCAACTTAGAAACCGTTTTCTTCTTTATCCTGACGAGCAATGTGTATTAAAATAAACGCCCTCATTGCTCTCGATGTAAAAAGTACTAGAGGTTGCATATATATGAATCTATAGGTTAATTGCAATTTGCTTGCCTGTCTGGATCTGTCAATATATGTGTTCCAAACATCAAGAATTCACCCCAACGGGAATAAAACAGATACATTGTAACTGTTTAATAAACGTAGTTATACCATAGGCGCTTATCTACTATGGAAACTAATACAACGAAAACGAATATAAATGTTCTCTATTTCCTATGCATGATACCTTGATGTTGTAAAAGTATTCAAAGCTTCATCTATAGGTTTGTATTACACTTCATCTTTATTGTTAACACTGCTTGTGCTTAATGAACTAATTGAATATATTTATATACTTAATATTCACACATGATACACCAATCCTCATCGGAGAGTGAACATAAATTAGTCTCCCGACGGTCAAATAGACGGACAAACTCTCCTAAATTTATTATCGATATTGTGCTAATATTGTTTGGCTATTTTATTACAATAATAAAGGCTATTTATAATTTATTTGACAAAAACATCTTAGGTGACTGTCATTGAAAATTTCACAGACTAGACATTAATGTAATTAGTAAAATAGACATATATGTCTAGAAATGTTTCTTAAATTACTGTCGCACAACGATTCATTTTATTTTTTGTGTGTGGTGTAATAATTTATTCCAATTGCAGGTGTGTTATTATTACGATCTTCGGAAGGTTTTATCTTCCTAAAGATCAGTACAATTAGATTTTACATTTTTGAAACGTAACCTTTTGTTGTCAGTACATTATCATTTTGTGCAGCGGTACCGTAAAACGCTAAACATACATACATACATACATACATACATACATACATACATACACACATGGTTTTTGTTAAAGTAGGTTCGAAAAACAATGTGGATAATTCGCTCTATTAAGGTACAAAAGTTACCAATGCACCTTTCTACGGCGTTTTGACTTGCTGGAACCAAAAGGCCTAAACATCAACGACGCATCTAACACCGAATACGATATATATCTCTGTATTGTTTGTCAGTGGTCAAAGTAAATTTGGAACTCAGAAGTACTGCTCTCTCTCTCTCTCTCTCTCTCTCTCTCTCACACACACACACACACACACACACACACACACACACGTGTTCATACCATGAAGGAAGCAAATATTCATGTACTATTTTGAACAAAATCACTTGGCCTGAATTCTTCCTGTTTCTCAATGCCACATACAAGGCATTATGTAAACTGTAGTAATATATAATCAATCGCTTAGTCTCCTATCGTCGCGTATCTGGGCAACTGTTGTCTCACCATATCCTGTTATTCTAGATGTCTGCAAGCCGTTACAGGGCTGCTATTCAAAATCTCCCCTGGCAACAGGATCTACTTGATGCCATAGCCAATGGGTTCTCAAGATTATATTTTCTGCTCTTATTATACATATGATTGAAGAATATATTACAATTGTCCAAGTATCACTCTATTTGTACAAAATATTAAGCAAGTGTCTCCTACCTGCGAATCAATACGAAGTAAAAATCATGACGGAACCTTTTGATTTTCCTGAAAAAACGATCTGTGTTTGACACAGATACCCTACCATGACTATTACATTGGCCCTTTTGATCCCTGATTGGTTGCAAAATGTAATCTCCTTTGTAACTTAGTCAAATTAGTCAGGGATGACATGTATGACAAGGAGATGTTTGTGTTGCTAACTTTCATTTTGTACAATACTTTCGTCAGGCAAGATGATATTTAAGACAGTTCCTTTGTAGTTTGCTACATTCATTTTTCTGTATTTAATCATGGTTATCACGTAAAAACTCTGAACAATTGTTTGAAAGCAATACTTCAGTTAGTTTTCATCTATTAATAAAAAATCAATGTGTTACATAGTCAAGTACCAAATTCTCTATTTCTCTTTGCAAAAGTTCGCTATGAAAGCATGCGTTCCTTTAGTCAACTATTATTGTCACGAAACGATAATATGTAAAGCAAACAGTAAACCCTTCGGTACGTAGTCAAAACCCCAGGACCATGCGCTCCAGTTTAATATGATTAACCTGAAGGTATACATATACGTTTTGCTTCTCTTTTATTCAAATCGAAATTATGTTTCATTTAATTTCTTTTGGACCTCAGTTTTCATTCCTCTTAGTCTTTCTTCTTTATTTTTATTCTTCTTGCTGCAGTAACCCTTGTCTTCTTGCTTCAGCTGTTCATCTTTATATTATGTTGATTACGAGTTCTTATGTGTCAGAAGTAAATGAAACATCTGCTGTGAAGTTAATACTTCAGTTGATGAACCCCAACTTAGGTGAATAACAAAAAGGATCCTACCGCCTTGTAAAAGATGCCAATTATAACTCTTGTGAAATATTATCACAGTATTCAGTAAAGAATATTATCGTGTTATTGTTACGACCTAGGTCTTAAAATCTGTAACAGAAAGAAAGTGAAGCCAACAATTTAAGTAAAATCAACAAGCAATTTATTTTCCTACAATACAAAATGAATATTGAAAGAGAGGATATTGTAAATTAAATTCCAAATCATCCTAAATGTCCTATCAAAAGGTTCTAAAATATAGTGTTCCGAATGAATTCTAATAGTCTTGAATGTCCTGATATAAAGCAACGATACAATGCATACTGGTTTGAATGAATTCACACAAAAAAAAAAAAAAAAATGTAATGTGATGATCCAAATGACAATGAGTACTTTAGTAATTCTAATGATTAGTGTAAATAACACAATTGTAAACTATACTCACAAATGGATTTCCACTGACTGAATACATTACTTGTTATCCTAAATATACACCTTTCTAATTGATCTATGTTGTAAATGAAAGTGAAGCAATCCAACCAAAAATCAAAACTATATTTAAATAAGGCTAGTATTAAACTCAAGTGCTAAATGAACATTCTGTTTTCAATGTACAGTCATAGACAAATGATAAACACATAACATAAACATACTTAACAATCGTCATCTGTCATCCGATACTTATATTCTAAACACTTATTGCACAAAACGTGTCTGTGCTGCAATTATATGTAGCTGCACTGTGTAACCGTGGAAGACCAGGTAGAGCTTCTTTCTATCGATGTTAGGTCTGTTCGATTGAAAACGCACATTTTGGCCGAATATAACGACTATAATTAAAGTAACTGAGTCACTGCATGCTGATTATATGAAAATATCATACTTATCGGACATTGCCTTTACGAGAATATTTGACAAAGTCGATATATCAAAATTATACAAAATCTATTGAAACAATAGCTACAAAAAGAGATCTTGATGTCAGCCCACTCGCATCCCCATCTTCCTTTCTTGAGTAATTGTCGTTAGCACAAATAAATCTGAGAGAAAATGAAAGGCAGTTGGGCTGTCGTTATTATGAATCTTATTCCTCGGACGATTCCAAATTGTTAATTCAGGCAGAAAAACCATGAAGGTACTCTTGTTGAGAATTTTTTGTCGTGAGTGTTTGGAGACTTTTCATTTGCGCTCCAGATTGTATTTTCCAAGCTATAAATCCATCATCCACCACTATTCTGTATTTACTCCGCCCAGATATTTTGATTTATATTGCTTGCCATTATAACAACAGACAATTACCTTGGACTACAAGAACATGAGTACTTGATAGATTAATTAGTATGCATTTAATTTTCTTCTCAGGAAGACTTATTGATGAAGGTATATTAGTTTCTTCATATATATGTTCTCAGCATGTTATATAGTCAGGACCAAGCAAGATCATTGTTATTGATGTCTCCTGCAAGTTTAACAGTTTGACAAACCGAAAAATGGAACTGAATATCAAGGAAACACTCTGATAATATAGGCATATATGTAATTGCTCCACAGTCAATATTAGCAGTCATTCTTTATGAAAGGGTGTTGATAAAATATAATACAAACATGTACTCCAGTACGCTCCACGCAGACTTAGTCCTAGCCAGATTTAAAACGTGGTGTTTCTTCAAAACATCTTGATAGTGTAAACTAATCAATGGATCTTACTTGTCGACAAATTATTATGAGTTTGAATATTTAATACATGCTTTTACATATGATAACATGTGAATAATTGTGGTTTTATATAATTTTTCCCACAACATGATGTTGTTTTGATGTCAGTTTTAAAATCGGTTTACATTCAGTTGTATTCGTGTAAGGTATTTTCGGTTTGACCACACGCTTTCATTAGCATTTCGCGATTCACCGTTTATTCGTATTTTCTAGTAATCAATTTTCTTTCGGATTCTATTTCTTTGACTTCACTTGCAAGATGTCCTATTCATCTTAAAACGCTGAAACGAACTACGACTTAGATGAACATTATAATGTTTTCCAGTAGCTCTTTATCACTGCATAAAGTGTTCGTTAGAAATTAGAAGCTGGGCAGAATTTGGTAAACATTTACAGTATCAATGTTCCTATAACAATTGTCGTCATTATTCTTCAAGTTTAACAAATTCACTTCCAATCGATTTATTAAACACATACTCACAAAACATGTCATTGCGACTTTACAATCAGTATTTATTGTATTGTACACTACCGATGAAGTTTTGCATAGATAACGTTTGATTTCAAGGTTTCATACACTATTTGGTATTTAAATTACCCGTATTAAACGCATTAAATTAAATGTCAAACGTCATTAGAAAAATCGTCTCTACTATCTTACAACTATTAACCATACTTTTGGGCAACTGAGCAGATTATTTACAGCATTATATTGTAACATCACTGAAGCTGTGCCAGCATTGGAAATCTTTTAATAATTAAGCTTCTCATACGTCGGGACACAATGGAAAGTCACAAAATAGATTGTAGCTAGCATAAAGGGACAATCTAGGGTAAAAAGATAACACTACTGGAATCAATGAGAATTGAAGATTATGCAGCAGGTTTTAATGCATGACCGCCTAATATCACTGGAAAGTTTATATTACTCCACAGGATTAACATTAATGGACAGCTTGTGATCGAGTTAAATTTAAATGTTAGGTTTATCATTACGGAACGTTTTATGGAACATTCTGCGATCATGCGAAAATGTAATGTGAAAATATTCATTATGTAACTGTCTCAAAGAAAAGGGTAATTAAACATACTTTTGGAGACTAACCAACACTCCTAACTTTCTACCAACACCCAAGCATACTGACCGGCATGCAGTCTTATTGACCAGTACACATAGCCATTGAACTACACAGGCACATACTAACCAATGACCACATCTAATAATCAACACATTGTCTTGCAGATCAGCGCCCATATATACTCACCAACATCCATACCTACTGATCTACAATTCCTCTTTCTGACCACCAAACATGTCTACTGACAGTGTTACTGACCAACAC
This sequence comes from Megalonaias nervosa, assembly GCA_016617855.1. Taxonomy (NCBI): domain Eukaryota; kingdom Metazoa; phylum Mollusca; class Bivalvia; order Unionida; family Unionidae; genus Megalonaias; species Megalonaias nervosa. Next base: position 11,541 of record JAECUM010033956.1, read on the forward strand.
CCAGCTCTTCTTAACACTGCACCTATACAATCACACATCGCAGGTTATGTTTTATATTGAAGTTAAACATAGACTAAATATAATAAAATAAGACCTACAGTTAGGGCAATCATTTAGTAGATCTCGATGGCCCTGAAAAAGGCCGTTTGGTTTAGTGAGTTCGCTAAGTTCCTCTGCAGACGCAACACTTGTTGACGTAAGCTTCGTCGCACCAGTCGTAAAGTTTTCCCTTAAAGCAACATTGCCTTTAAACATAGATTTTGTTAAGACTATGGTATAAAAGTAAGTAACACAATGAGCAAAACCAGCATGTTTAGTAAAATTCAATATATAGTTGATTTACCTAAAATACAAATTAAAAAATTTAAACGAACTTACAGTATTGTGAATTAAATCCCAGATTCAGAATACTCTATAGTGTTATAATTGTGATACAACTTTTGGGATAAAGTTCTGTCACAATTATAACACTATAGAGTATTCCGAATTAATTCCTGTATTGAATGAGGTTTTGTTAGATTAGCCTTGATGTATCATAATAATATAATTCAGATTATCTTTGAATGAATTCGCAGTAATCCAAAATAGTGATTTAGTCCAATATGTCAATGAGTACTTTGTAATTCCAATGAATAATTATTAAATAAATTATTCCTCTGAAATTATACTTGAACTCAACTACCAACGATTTTAGAGCTAATTTACATTAGAAATGAAACAAAATTTCTTTACTTCAAAATTATATAAAGCCTAAGACACAATAAGGTAATCAGGTTGTGTGTCATTGCCTAATCAAATTTGTAAACAAGATCTCTTCTAGAACAGTATAAGGATAAATCTTGAACATAAATATCAGTAAACATCTTAATTATACGTTTTAAAATGTGACAAAAGCTTCATGCTAACATATTTACATTATCTTAACGCCCAATCTTCGATCATGAACAAATGTTAAGCACAATATAGATGTGGATAAAAGTTACGTACCCACAATATATATCACTGTCAGTGTGATGACTTTGATCTTCCAAGAAGCTGTAGTATACTCCGTATACTCCGGATAAATTAAGATTATAGAAATAATTGAAGAGGATTCAATATTAGTCCACATATTGTTGGTTGGTTGCATTGGGAAAGGATAGAACAACGTCAGAACGTATTGCATTATATGAACTAGCAGTGGATTGAAAATGAGTCCAGCTCCTACGGATTTAAGTAGAGGTGATTATTTAATTTTCTCAAACCTTTTGTGCTCTCGCTTTCTCCAAAATGCTGCAATAGTTTTAATTCTTTTCCGTATTCATTTTCCAAATACCGTAAAGTGATAAATCTAATGTTTACAAAACTTGAGTGAGTAGGCAGGTAGGACGTAGTTTGTAAAAGGTCGGAAAAAGATTACATTTTTGTTACAACGTTTTAAACATGGCTATGGACAGCATCTAAATTTTCAGGTTAGTTCTCTCTCTTTAATGGATGTGATCGTTCTTGCGATGGAGTTAAATCATGCAGATTTTTTCATGAGTTAGTGAGAGAAGGCCGGTACGAAATTCATAAGGTTAGGAAGCGACGCCAATACGTTAATGAACATCAGATTTAATTACGTTGGCTTAATATGGGGACATTTTGTGCACGGACTACATCCTAAGGGTATTGGAACTAAATTATTTCATGCATTGTACCAGAGTAAGTTTTAGGGAAGAAGATCCATATCAGTCTATTTTGTGAAGTAAATGACAATCAAAAACTTGATGCTATCAAACAGAGTAAAACTATGACAACAGACATACATCCAAATATACATGATTTTATTAAATACGAATCAGTCTCAAATTATACATTTGAAAACAGGCGATCATAAAAGGATTTTCTGTAAGTTAAGCAGCTGCATAAAAATGAGATTCATTTGATCAGTTACAATATTGCGTCCGGGACTAACGACACAGATAGTCTAGGCTTGAATCCTAAAATTTAATAAACCCAATTCAGCTACTGTGTTGTGACCTTGCTTGCACTTGAGATTTGCTTCTATGACGTTTACACAACACAACATAATGATCATTGAGACTAAATGCATGATGCGAAATACTTTGCTGATTTCAAGTTTGAAGAATGCGAACAATGCTAGCGTTACGATGGTGTCATTTTCGTAATAAGAAAAGTTTACTTTCGTCTTTATCTTCTTCTAACATGTAATCAAAAATAACACGGTTAGTTTGATTTGAGTCAGACACTATCCATCGTCTTCGCGAGCAACAACTTCCAGAAATGAAATCTACTTTCCTTGATTTTCTTTCAGGAACGAATACGCCGAGTGCAACTATTTGCAACGCCACACGATACATTGCAAACTACAATTAAAATAACCTTTTTTTTGTTCAATCAGATCGTTGACAAATTCTGTTTTGCTGAACGACAGGTCCAGCAAAATCAATATTATATGTGATGGGGAAGAAAAAGCATCTTACAACTTTGATTATGATAATTTGCGTCAATCAGTTTGAGAACTGGGGATGCAGCAATAACTGTAGAGTTATTTTGATAATTCAGAGACTAACACAAAGGACAAAAGACATTTTATACAGAAATGAAATATGTTTAATATTTTACTATAATCAGACCTACACATGAAACACCATATCGTCGCGAATTCACAAAGTTATTTTTTTTTTCCTATTGTGGGTCGCAACATTATATAAAGATCTGTGTTCTTCTTTTGGTATTGGATCGCGTTGTAACGTACTTTATTTCAGTGTAAAGTCTTTTGGTGCACAACACTATGTACACGCCATTCGTCGTAAATATCGATTGTTGATATAGTGAGATGAATCCATTCTTCACGCAGGGTCGGTTGAGATTTATCTGTAATAGCACGACTTTCCACAGACTGATTTTTTTGAACAGGCAAATCTTATGTTTGCAAGGAATGCTGATACATGTGCCTCAAAAATGCATCCATAAAAATCCAAGAACTTCAATCACTGATACACACATGACACACTGTCTCAAATTTTACTGGACGTATCGTCTTGTTTAATGAGTTGATCTAAAAGCACACTGAGTTAAATCTTGAATAATTTCCTTTACCTCCTGTTGTAGCATCCTGAGCAACATTTCGTGCAGAAGTCATGCCATCCTAATCCTTATACTCACATGGAGTTTTGTGTTTCTCATATTTATTGGTTGCAGAACATCAGCTTTCATATACTATTATAATAGTAATTGGTTAAACGTCTAGAACGTATTTTAGTTTGGGTTTCCTCTGAATCTATATAAACTGTGTAAAGTAGTGACATATGCTCTCTAGGAGCTCCATCGTAAAGAAGTATCGTCTTGATGCAATACTTTTCTCTAGAGGCACTTTGTAATTCTGTAAGCTTTGAAACTTTTGATTGACTTCCTTACACAGAATTCAACCTATCTCTGCAACATTGTATGCATCATCAGTCTTAGCACTCGTTGTTTGAATGCGTTGAATCGAGTGACAAAACCACAATAGTCAAACAAAGCAACGAATTACAATGATTCTTCTTTTGTTAGTGATTATTTATGAGTTTATGGTGTCACGAGTCGCTTTTGATAGTGGAGCGAGTAGTGCTGTCTCCCTCTTTTCCCAGGACTCTCTCTCTCTCTCTCTCTCTCTCTCTCTCTCTCTCTCTCTCTCTCTCGTCACACAGCATAGCATCTAACGCATCTTCGTTTAGTTTAGGGTAGCTGGATTCATCACATTTATTTTCTGCATCGACTTTATCTGGTTCATGTCTCTTCTCAAAATAATGTTTCTTTTTTTGAACTCTATCCTTGTATATACTGAAGGGCAATAACGATACGGCACCGGTTTCTCTTAAAAGATAAGATACGTGTTCTACAAGAGTTGACTGACAATTAGTGGATTAACAAACCTAAAACCATGTGAGGATCCTACGTTTTGAAACGAAAGTCTTGTTCTTGACCTAAATATAAAGCTTCTTTCAACACGTCAAGGTTAACCACTTGCCTAGGACGATAGTTTACTTTCAATCCTCTCATTTTGCATCTAGTAACTTGTCTTTCCTATCTCCGTACTGGTTGTCGTAATTGTTAGGTCCTTCACTGGAATACTTAAAATAATCTATTGGATTTGCCCTCGGTCCACGCAGTTAAACGGTAGTCTTCGATGTGTGTGTGATAGTCTCCAATGCTATCGATGTACATGCAATTATCGGTGTCAAAGTAAACGACGTGGTTTCCTAATGGGTCAAAGGACGAGTATAACTTGAAACAGACATTGTCCGTCATCTAGCAGTAGTTACCACATGGGCAGACTCGTTGTGTGTAAGAAACTCCTTGATCTCCTTGTAATTCATCAGGGTCAACTTTTCACGTACGATTTTGACGTCTTTGATGAGTTTCGCTTTATCGTGATTGAATTGAAAGGACTGGCTTGGATATACAAGGTATTCTGTTTCGGTTATTATTAGACGTTGAATGAGTTTTCCTTGCTATCAAATTTGCGTGATGTTAACATAACCTCGTCTTTCTTCGTTCAGTTCCACGTGTTCCAATTCCGTATGTGAATCGGTACTATTACTTGAATCCGCCTTTGTCTTTTGCATGCTATACCAGAAGAGACAGCCGCTCACTTTATGGTTTCAGTTTGAGAACCACATATCCCTTGACGGGAATCGTCCTCCAATTGTTGGTATTATTCCGTTGTAAGAAAGTGTCAAACTTCACAAACTTAATTAAATGTTTTCGGTCATATAGAGCATGAAAAATTCAACACTCACCAATCTTTATGTCAAGACGCGTTCGTGGTCATCGTGATGTCAAGGTTCGTACTGATTATCCGTTTCAGCATAAGTATTTCATAAGTGAAATATCTGATTTCCATTGCTATGATGAGACAACACGGGATGGTACAGTTGGTGAAACAGCTATAGATTTGATAAGACCATCGTTTTGGCGAATGTCTTCAACGTCAGTGCATTTCGTACAACTTTCAGGGCGGCCGATGGTAAATTTAGAATATTTACCGACCATGGGCACATCGAACACACATCAGTAAGTTTTCAGTTCTCTTTGACAAAGTCAGGAGCTGTTTTCAAACGTTGGTCGAGGTCGTGTTGTCATGTTTCAATCACACAGAATCTTTGAATTTCTACATTATGGGGTCACTGGTGTGTTCTTCCGTAATAAAATCTTCCATGTTGATCTGTGTATACGGATGGATATGTATCTGTCAGGATAACACGAAGGACGTCGACGCATAAACATTCATAAAATTTGAACACCATCGATTGACTGTCTTACTCACTACCATGAAAGAGATAAGATGAAATCTTTTTCCCACTATTTTTGGCATGTTGTATTCACGTGTCTTGCGCTTCGGACAATAATGTAACCAACACATAGCTTTGGCGGAATAAAATTACTTAATGATTTATATGTTTGTTGTTCTACAATCGCGAGGACTTTCTTGGGCATGAAATTCTCGGGCTGTATCTATGGTCGGAAGTTTCTATTGATCGATATCCCGTGCTCGAGCACTAACTGTCGTAAGGTTCCATAATATATCCACACAGATCGGCAATACGTCAGCATTCCTCATTGAAAATAAAAATTGTTCGCATGCAGTCAGTGTCGTAGTGATGAAATTCAGGCAAATGAGGGAACAAGACGTGATGATTTTCTTCAATATTGAAACGGAGAAAATATTATTTTGCCTTTTCAGTGATTCCAAATGTTTTTTGCCCGTTTTCTCTAAGGCACAGCTAAATTACTCAAGGGATTGTTCAACTGTACTGTTCCCACGTTAATGTAAATGACATTGGTTCCTTGAACGATGAACGTGTGGAAATTTGGTTCTTGGTTTTTAAAAATGTTTCAAAAGAAACTAACAGTTGTAATTAAGCTTGTTTTTGATCATTTTAGCCTATTGATAATGATTCATCTCATCTTCATCTTCATCTTCATCCCAGTCGACAGTGTGATTCAAAACCAAGCAAGCGACATTGTCACGTTACAATGCCCTATGTGGCATTGTGACACACCATGTACAACCAACAGATATATTTAACATCATATCTCCCACGAAGTTCATAGTGGCCCACAACGGTAAACTTATTGACATTTATAACATTAAATTTCCCTTGAGGCCATGGTGGTCCCAATCGAGATGGTGGCCAAAATGTTAATTCCCACTGAGGTTACAGCGACCAATTTGATGCTAAAGTGGCTCTAGATACTACCTTTTGTTTCTCTGAGAGAGCAGACTATGTGTCGCTGTCCATTCTCGTCTATTGGTTCTATTCCATCATATGAATTCATTATTCTATCACTTCTGAATATAAACAGTCCTGCTGGCAACATTTACAACATTTAGTCAATATAACGTCCGATGATTTAGGTCACAGTTATGTAAAAATGATAGAGGAGCTCTATAACTGAGAAGAACTAATGCACTGCATCGTCTCTACTGGCACCGAGTATTTTTGTGCATGCTGTTAATCAGTAACCTATATACTAAAGTTATAATTATTTTCCCCATTTGTCAGAAAGAAGGAGTGGCTTTTGAAAACATCTTTATTGGAATGGCTCTGAATATTATAAACTGTATGGTATTTGCAATGCATAAATATGGCTGGAAATGAAACTTTTTGGTACAGATTATTCTTCTTGGCATAAAGTTCAATGATCTCGTCAAAACTTTACGACTGGAACAATCCAAATAATAAACGAATGCCGTATGATTTACTTTTTATGTGGTGGTGCTGACTATACAGTATGGCAATATAAGAGATAAAAGTCATATATTTTAGCTTACGTATGGGCAAAATGTTTAGATAATGAATATGTTAATGTATAAAGTGTGAATAAATATTAATCATTCGTCTCGTAGGCGACAAGCATATAATATTATTTAACTTTTTCACTTCTATGTCTAATGTCTTATAGTCAGTCTCGGTAAAGATGGACGATAACATATGAGTTTAAGGACTACTGAAACAAATGTTTATGTTTTCATACAGAGATTTCTTACATGATAAACGATATGAACGCCCATGTCCCAATCAAAACGATATGAACGCCTATATCCCAATCAAAACGATATGAACACCCATATCCCAATCAAAACGATTTGAACTCCCATGTCCCAATCAAAATTAACACATTTAGTTTCATTGTTGCGTTCCTATTTTCAGTTGTGCGAAAATAATGAATCATCTAGTACGCAACTGTGTATTAATTAAAATGGTCAAAATAACATAGGGCACCCTAGTTCTTCCAGATCGTTTCTCCCATCTTTTGACAAGTCGCTCTGATTATCCAAAAAACGTTTATTCCCATATTTTGACAAGTCGCTCCGATGAATCAAAACATGTTTATTCCCATATTTTGAAAAGTGGCTCTGATGATTCAGGAAACGTTTGTTTCCATATATTTTAACAAGTCGCTCTGATGATTAAGAAACATGTATTCCCACATGATGACAAGTCGCTCTGATTATAACTTATATGATAGGGAAGGAACCTCTTGGATATATATATATATATATATATATATATATATATATATATATATATATATATATATATATATATATATATATATATATAACTTTAACTATTGATCCTTTTCAGGAATGTATAGCAGATACAATTATACGTAGTTTCTGTACCATGTGATGACTGATAAATTAAAATCATGTACATAATCAGATTTACCATGCCTCGGGTCTTATGGCTATATATCTCTAATGGAAATAGGTAAGCATAAATGCTAGATTTGCGTATGTTTATATCCGTAATCAAGGAATCTACACTAACTTATCATGTCAAGATGTATCTCATTTTTATGAACTTGTCATGCATTTCTTTTCACTCTGAGTTACACCCAACCCATCCTCTCGCACTCCTCAATTGTCCGCTTAATTGCACGCAACCTACCTGTGTGTAGTCTCCAAGAGGACGATTTATTTTTCCTAGACTCCATTATGATTGTGCACAAATGCAATCAACCTAAATTATATCCATCTGTATATGAAGCAGTATCAAACATAAGCAAGGTAAATAACACCTGTCCCTATCTAAATAGTATCAAATATAAGCAAGGTAAATAACACCTGTCCCTATCTAAACAGTATCAAATATAAGCAAGGTAAATAACACCTGTCCCTATCTAAACAGTATCAAATATAAGCAAGGTAAATAACACATGTCCCTATCTAAACAGTATCAAATATAAGCAAGGTAAATAACATCTGTCCCTATCTAAACAGTATCAAATAAAGGCATCCCAAATAACATCCTAAATTATATCCATCCCGATTTCAAACAGTACCAAATATAAGCAAGGTAAAATGACACCTATCCCTATTTCAAATGGTACCAAACACAAGCAAGGTACATGATAGGAATTCCTGTCTCAAGCAGTATCAAATTAGTCCCGCGTTACGCGGCCGCGTACTCAACGGACATTGAAATCGACGGAAAGGATCAGATGAGGAAAGGATTACGTAATGCATACCTTTTCTTCTAAAGGCGTGAACTCAGTTACTTGATAAAAGAAAACATTAAATACACCAGAAAACCTCAGATTGTTAGATATCAATCTATCTGTGTCACAAAATTACAATCTAACTGTGAGGTTATGACGCTGGGAGGTTAATAAAGGAAATTTATTGATAATTTCAGCGCTGTTCTCTACCAGTTACTATTAACATCTTTCTTTAAATTTTATTTTACTTTGATTTTTCGTGAAACTTTTGGGTAGTAAGTTATATAGCAAAGTGTTTGCATAATAATATCTCAAATATTTATTCGAACATCAGTCATAACATCCCGTAAATGTAAATAAATCAGCACACTTTGCCCAATATACTGTAATAAATTTAGGATAAGTGATGTAGTATTTTGCATTTAAGCGTGAGTTTATGGCTTGTTATATTTGAGTGATTATTTGTTTATTTTGGGGAGTCGGTGTTGGGAAGATATTTTTCAGCCGAAGCAATTAACCATTTCAAGGAGCAGACGTCATAACCTTCAGCATTCAAGAGACTTTATGACAGCGTGGATTTGTTTGCTTGAATTGACCTTCCCTAATTTTTTAACATACGGAAATCTCTAGGTGTGCGTGTTTAGTAATTTGAGATAGGAAAAATTCTTTACTTTAGGCATTTGTATCGTGGTGTGTAACAAATATGTAACAAGATAAAAACATGCAAGTTTGAACTAGAGTTTCTTCATATATGGTCATTGGATGATTGGAGGAAATTAATGTAGCATTTACGCGTTTACGAACCTTTTCGTTGACAACAACTGCTGTATTGAGGTCCTTAGAAATAGGAGAAAACATGGACTTCCAAATCACTCTAACGTAAATGTTTGAGAACCGCTGGTTGTAACACGAAATATTTTCTGGTGGCAGAGGTCGGATTTTGGATAGTTTTGTGTTATTAATTGTTTTCTGTTTATTCTTTTCGGTTAAGTTTTTCATTCAAATAAAAATCAGGCTATTCGACATGGCAACAAAGAGGCAAACTCGACCTCGAGGAAGTTAAAAGTTTCCTTGGAAGTTCCCTTGGCTCCACGCAACTCAGCTTGTTTTACTGAACCCAACACGAGCTGTTAGTTGACATGCATTTTCAATCGGAAAAGAAGTGAATGTAATCTTGTGATCTCTCAGGGGCGAATTAACGTGACCAAACTAATTCTGTGACGAGCTCCTTCCCATTCGGGATTCATGAAGGTAGTTTGGTGTGTCTGGTTCGTAAAAGAGGATCGTTTTGTCAGACATCCTCCTCCTCATTATCCCTCGCTAGCTCTCAGTAAGCATAAGGGTGTCCCTGTGACTGCTTAATAGATCGGTTTTAATAACGAGTTTGTTACGTATATGTAATTAAATTGCTTGTGTGTTAGTTTTAAAATTCTTTTTTATTTTATTTTTGTTTTATTACATTTTATTGTAATGATTATTGAAAGGATTCAAAATTCTTTTTCAGTAATTAGATATTTTCTTTTACTAAATGTTATTTATTTAAGACGTAAAAGTGTTACATGAGAATTATTTTTAGTTAACCTAGTTCGTCTTAGGTTGGGAACTTCGTAAACAGGCAATTAAAATGATTGGTCAGTATTAGGGCCATACTTTCCTTGCGTGATCACCATGTGTAACAACGCTTTTTTTGTGATTGGTTCTTAAGTGGGGCTACACTGGCATACGTGATAGTTTTCTTGTAGTACGAGACCACATGACCCATCTCGCGAGACTTAAAATGATGTTTTGGGGGTTTAAATACGCATTCTTAATATTCTTCTGGCAGAGTCGTTTTAACATCTCGAAGGAACAAGGTGTTATTTTTATTTGTTGCCAGATTGTTTGTTTTTCATCTGATTTTTGGATTTAATAATTTATTCTCCTGGAAACTCAACAAGTTGACTTTCTTATAAAAAATTCTGAAAGATATTCATGGAAATTTATTCTGGAATTATTCTGAAACAAAGACTGAGATTCAATTGAGGAATTGTTGATATTCGTACATTGGACCACATCGAACGTCATCGCCTTCCATATTTGTGTGTCGTCGAGATTCAAACTTGGATTCTAATAGAACTATTAAGTGATATGACTTGTGTTTTTCATTCTTAGGATTACATTTTGGATTATATTCACAAACCGTAAGTCCTATTTACCAATTTTTACATTGTTTTCTAGGGAAATAAATTTTGTTCAAATACACAAAGCTTGTTGGCTTTCACTCTTTTCTTTGTTACTGAATACGAGCCCTTGTCACGTAACAGGTTGAATACGCAAAGCCACACAAATCATTCACACAACTGCGTGCTATACGGTGATGTACGGTTTGTTTCTTTGAGCAAGATTTGTATAAATTAGAATTGGTTTATGAAGAGTAAACTAGCCAACTTTAAGTTGTGATTGCACAAGCAGCTGTAAGCGGTTTTCTGTAGCTCCTGCATTTGTATATTAGCGATTATGTACATGAGAGCCTGTGAATTACTGTTCATAGTACGCGGAAATCAGTTAGAGCACTGATAGATATACAATTGTTTACATACTTCATTTTCTGGATATTTTTAGGTAAGCGTGTGTAGTAATTTGAGATAGGAATAATTCTTTGTATTAGTTTTTTGGGTCCTGTTTTGCGTTCCATGGTGTGGAGGACAAATATTCGGCTCAGAAATTCTTACAGAAGAATCATTCAAATGTGAAACAAGGAAAAAAAATGCAAAGGTAAATTTAGAGATTCGTGATTTGTGGGTATTTGCGCGTTTAAGAACCGTTCAGTTCATAACAATATTTGCCTTTAGATCCTTGGAAATAGAGGAAAACATGGACGATATCTGTCCTTAAATTTTGAAAACCATAACTTTCATAATTCCTTGCGCTTCTGTTGATCATTTTTTCGGGATAAAATGCAATTATATTTCTTAGTGTTATGTATATGTAATTTAATTATTTGTTTGTTAGTTTTAAATATTTTATTTTATTCGATTACATGTTGCTGTAATGATAATTTTGTCTACTGGATTTGACTTTTTTTTTTTAGAAATTCAATTCAGTTCTGTTTTGACCTGAT
>JAECUM010033958.1:0-5000 GCA_016617855.1 Megalonaias nervosa
AAAACTACAACGTTTTTAAACCGTAATGCAAAGTAAAGAAGGTTCATAAAGATTATAATAGCCTCAAACTACTTGAATTGAGTGAAGAGTTGAAGAAATGAGTTAATTGTGACTTAATGACATAACTTGAGAGAAAGGTTGAAACTTTAGAAAATGCTACTAGTACAGTTAATGAATATTCCCTGACTCATTTTAAGTTGTCAATAAGTCGATCTCTCAGTAGATGTTTTGATAAATAAAAGTCATTTCAATCTCAAAGGGGCCCAACATTTAGCAATCAAACTCATGGTAAAACTGATCAAAAACCCGTATCTCTTCCTACGTGCACTTAGTGTCAGAGAAAGGGCACTTTATTTCGGATTGCTACACATTGAGTTGTATAATCAACAGAAGGCCACGGTTATTTATTGAATGCAATACATCCGTTGGGTTAAACAAACCCCAGTCACATTTTGTTATGGAGAATTTCGAACCGTGCTTGTCGAAATGTTCTGTATCACTTGCTGATGATTCTGCTAAACCCATGCTTAAGAAAATTTTAAGAGACACAAGAGCTTCTCAGAGCCTTTTATAATCAAGTAGTTTGCCTTTCTATGAGTATCCTTCTGTTAAAAGTGTTCTTATTCAGGTAGTTGAGTGCTCCTTTGTTAATTGTCCTCTCCATTATTTTTAATTTGGAAGACTTTGGCTCAGGACCCGTGAACATTTGAGCGGTGACTTCTTTGCACGCTTTGGTAATCATTTATTACTAGGAAATGACCTAGCTGGAGACAAGGTTGTGGTTAATCCACTTGTCATTGACTAGGCTTGTTTGGGTTAAAAAATGATCCTACTGAAATTGAAAGCCCTGGTTTATATCCAGCTTGTACGCTTACTAGAGCTAAGCCAAAGAGAGATCTTGAGAATGATGTTGATCAGGAACGTTTTCCTTTAGCTGACACATTTATCTGTCAGTCTTTTGATGAGGTTAATTTTTAATTTAGTATTGATCAAACAAAGGTATTTATCACAGTGGTCTTCTTTTTGCTACTCATTTTCTCAATTATAATAAGGGTTATACAAGATTATCATTAGTTGTCTTAGAGGAACAGTATCCTGAAATTTCCTGTTTGTTTCAGAGGGCTATTAGAAAATGAAGTCACATAAATACCAATTTGTTATTTTGTGAAAAAATGGGTCCTTATGAGAAAGATTCCACGGGAAGTACCCGCTACAGACGAGAAATCCAAAACCTGTCCAAGTCTTTTTTCCAAGTCATATCGACAGGAAGTGATTAATGTAGCCCATGAAACTCCCATAGCTGGCCAGTTATGAGTCAGTAAGACTTGTCACAAGATATTAAATAATTTTTATTGGCCGAAAATTTAATGTGATGTGCGTAAATACTGTAAATCTATTCACAAGTGTCAAATGGTAGGAAAACCCAATCAGAAGATATCAAAATGTCATATGTATCCTATTCATGCACTCGACAAACCATTTAGTAAAATAATAGTAGACTGTGTCAGTCAGTTAGCTAACGCCAAGTCAAGCAACCAATAATTGTTGACGATAGTGTGTGCGTCCACAAGATTTCCAGGTGATATTCCTTTGAAGAATACTAAAACTAAAGCCATAGTAATAGCTTTGGTAAAGTAATAGCTTTGGTAAAGTTCTTTTGTACACTTGTTCTCCTTTCTAAATCTATCCAATCTTATCAATGGTAAACTTTATGTTGGGAATTTCTCTGCACGATATCAATGAATTATGCTTCCAGCAAATTCAAGTCTTCTGCCTATCACACTGACAGCTAAGGAGCTTTAGAAAGATTTCATTAAACTTTGAAAAATATGATTCAGTTGTTTTGAAACTGAATAAGACTGGGGGAAAAGGTGTTAATTTACTGTTGTTTGTTGTTAAAGAATCAGTTCAAGAGAGTTTAGGAGTTATTCCGTTTGAACTAGTGTTTGGACATGCTATCCATGGACTACTGAAGTTAATAAAAGAAAAACGTCTTTCAACCGAAGATTCAGAAATTAATCGTCTCCACTATGTCTTTGATTTCAACAACAAAATGTCAAACGCTTGCAAAGAAGCAAGAACTAATCTTCATTCTGCTCAGTCAATAATGAAATTAATGACATAAATACAAAAGAAATGAGGTTTCCGCCTGGCGATAAAGATCTGTCTCTATTGCCCATAACTCAAAATCTTCTTCAGGCTGCGCATTATGCTCCGTTTGCAATTGAATAGAAAGTAAGTGACTTAAATTACATCATTAACACTCCTGAGAGGTTTAAATATAAACAAATTTGCCACATAGATATGTTAAAAGTAGTGTGTTGATGGAGATGGCCCTGTACTGAAGAGGAATAACATGTACGCCAACTATACGACATACCACATCAGGCAAAGAAAGCAACACATTTATATTAGATATTGCTGCTTCTTAATACGTACTAGATTTAAGTAAGTGTAATCTTCACAAAGTTACAACTGTCTGGGATCCGTATGGCAATTACATTATTATCTGAGCATTTGTTATTTTGTGGAAGATTGTTTGATTGATTGTTTTGACTGAACAATTGTCTTGAAATTTTGACTTAAGTGTCAAATAATAAGTTTCAGAATAGTGATCCGCTCTCGAGATCATTCCACTTAGTTGAATGTGAGAGTTTATTACAGAAAACTTCCATTATTGTGAATGACATTTTTTGACAAGAGGGAGTAATATCCTTGTTGTATAAAACATTTCTGAATCTATTAACGTTCTTTAACATCCAATCAGACATGGTCAATAGATGAATAAGTGCATTTTGCTCCAAAAGGGAGACAGTGACGATTTGCTCGATTTGAAAATCTGGTCAGACATTTTATTCTAAAATGGCGGCCAGATGCTAAGATCCCTCTCGACCCTAAAATCATTTGATCCTGTTTAACATGGGGCTTATGTTTGGGTCTCAATGTTAGGCATTTACTATTCGTATTACCAATTTATAATCATAATTATAAAATCAATGTTCTTTTTCTAAAAATAAATGCCGGAAACAAATAACAAAAATCACTAATAACTAAACATCAACTGCAGTCCCATATACAATTAGATATATGTTAATATATGTTCACTTACTTACGAATAGCATGTCACATTCTGAACCTGTCATTGTCTGGTAATGGTAATAACTTAGCTATGAAAAAGTAAAGACACTTGGAGACGCCTATTCCACGAAAGCATAACTAGACGTGACCGTGTCACTGAATGACACATGTCAGCCAGTTAGCAACAGCATGATATCCCATCCTATTTTGCTTACGTATCAGGGGTTATATCCTATTGCGTTCTTTTTTTTTTTTTTGTAGTAGGGTGATAAATATTAAATTTGAAGAACTGAAACGGCTCCCAAGTTTTCTTCTGCAATCTACATTTTCCCGCACCCGATATTCATCCGCAGCCCCATCACATTGACCTTGTGAGGGGCTAAGAACATAATGCAAAAACCGTCATATATATGATGTGTTAGCTTGATATGGCCACATATATGTAGTTCCGTCAGAAATGTTGTTCATTGTGTTTGTAATTGAAACTGATGTACAGTTTACCTGAACCCAAACAAGAGAGTCCAGGCAAAGGAGCCGGAACTGACATACTTCTTGCTGATAACATTGATGGGGGCAATATAACTACGAATGTTCAATAATTTCCACACAGAGTCTAATGGAGATATGCCTTTGCAGTACATTACCCGAACTGTGTACCACGTAGTGTCCTTGTATACTGTCACAGATTATGCAAGTACCTTTACATCTGAAAAACATATTAAAACGTAATATGTTTTATTTTGTCTTCGTAATCCGGTTATAATAATAATTTGTGATGAATAAGAAAGCTTGGGTGGATTGCAAATTTTGCACATCAGACAACGGTGCACATATATGTAAAAGACGTACCCCCTATTGCATCTCAAATGGAGGAATTATGCTTATACTGGCATATTATTCGTGACATAAACCATGCGATATTACTGTCAATGTCACGTATACGTCATTTAAAAGCAAAACATATCACTCTCTGTTTCAATGGAAATGTATGTGGAGGCGTCGAAACTATCTTACGATATTGGTTAAAGCTGTTTAATTTATGTATATACATCCACTTTTGGTACATTTCATCGTGTATGTCAAAATACATTTATTTTTCAACGTGCCTGTTCGTTCCTATTAAAGCCTTGGTCACAGTCACACAGTTTGCCTTTACGGTTTAATTAATATTTTATTGTCTTTTTATTTTCTTATAATTCCTAACATTGTTCTTAGCATGAATCATTATGAAGTTAATACAGTTCATTTTATGACAGGTTATATTGTCTCTAAGACCGTGCGTTTAAGGTCATAGTCTTTGATAATTTTCATTAAGGTTATCATTAATTTCTTTTCTAGATACATTCGCATCATACACGGAAAGATGAATTATGAAGCTAGCGTAATATATTCTGCTCCGGTCGCCTAATTGGTAATAGGGTCCGCCTCGGATTCGGGAGGTCACGCGTTCGAACCCCGGCCGAGTCATACCAAAAACGTATAAAAAAAATAGTACTAGCAGTCTCGCTTGGAGCTCAGCAGTAAGAGGTTAGTGTTAGGAAAAGTCAGTTTGGTGTCAATATAATGTGACTGGGTGGAACATGATGCTACATATCTGCAGAATGATGCCCCAGTGCTATATATCACTATAAATTACCACACTCCAGACATCGTAGTGCCATAACTAAAATTGTTAAAGCTACTTTAAAAGTCCAAATCAAACACATGCACACACCCACACGCGCGCGCGCGCATTCTGCTACATTCTCGTTCGCACCATTGATCTTTGTTTCATTGTCACAGATACATTAACTTTGAGTTAGAATATGATTTAGTCTTTCTCATTTCCTAATACATCCTAATCGCTTGATGAAAGGACATCATTCTTGCAAAGTATCATTATAAAGCTACGACAATTCATTCTGCAATGGTCAAGTTTCTCT
>JAECUM010033959.1:0-21992 GCA_016617855.1 Megalonaias nervosa
GTCTCTCTTTCTCTCTGTCTCTCTGTCTCTCTCTCTCTGTATATATATATATATATATATATATATATATATATATATATATATATATATATATATATATATATATATACTGCAAACACGTGTATTTTTATGACACATTATTTAAATCATTCATTTTCTTCATTCCCTTGATCCATTTCTACTTAAATCTATGATTACATGTTTAAATACCTTTCTAAAATAGTGGAGCCCTGGGAGTAGAGTTGGTACAGTCAGACCAGTGATCCAAGTTTCGATACCCGGTCTGCTTCCTAAATGTAACCTTTTGGTAGGTACTTAGCTCCAGTTTCCTTGGCATGATATAGCCAATAATGTGTTAAAAATAATGTGTTAAAAACTCGTTAACACCAGCAAAACAAACTTCCTAAAATATCACACACACACACACACACACACACACACACACACACACACACACTCCCCTGATATTACCTATATTTTGTTGAGTTATTTGAGAAAAATTTAAGTAAACAGACTTGACCTTGTTTACCAGGGCATTTTGTTGTCTCGTAAATCAGGTGACAATCTGTATATTAGAAAGACGTAAACAACTATACAATCCTATCTTAATACAATATCAGACTGATAGTTGTGTTCAGTTATTATTTGAGAGACTGCATTTATTTCAATTATTCGTTGATGTAACGTTGTCTCCCTGGGTAGTATTGCTAATCTCATAGGAGGACGTACAATTTAAAATTTTTAAATAGATGGATATATAGCTCCGAACCCCCAGTCAGCAATGCCGACGGTCTAGGTGGATAATATACAAAAATTAAAATGTAAGGAATAACAATTTAAATACAGATCTAAATATTCAAACAACACAAGTAAATTTTCATAATTTCTTGACTCGGTCAACCTATTTAATCTGCCAATTTCATCATCTGATGTGCAACGTGAAAGTGTTTCCACCGGTCCCTGCTACTTTACTCATCTGTACTATTTCCTTTTCCTTGACTGGTACTCCAGTATCCCTTCCCTCCGGCCTACCTTCAAACTTCTACCTCCGTTATTCTATCTGGTCCCGTGACCTCTATAACAACTTCTCCCTACTTCGTCACCTTTGGGTAGCACTCGGTCCAACCCGAACAACTCCAAACAGCACCGAAAGCTTCTCTGTAAATAATAAAGGACGTATAGTCTAGTCTCCCTTTCGACCTAGACAATCTCACACCCTCACACAACCTTTCATCAGCATAATGGCGATTGAAATTATTAGGTCACGCATACACTCACATCGAAATATTCCATACACGCTTGTACGATAAAATAAGGGTAATAATACAACAACGATATTAACGACTCCTGATACCTACATCAACAACTTCCGTGACATAAGTACACATTTTTAATTCTCGATATAGTAACTACCAACATCACAACAATCAGACGCATTCCTTACCTTGCAAATCATAAGAGGTACACACACTGTTTGAATATAAATATGCAGATACATCACGATATGTTCACAAGGCCAACATGCCTAATTATGTATAGTTCACAACTATGTATTCAAATTCAAAATTAAAACAAGTATAAGTTCTAACATAACTCATTAATAATTGCAATAATTCAATACGATGCACACAGCAGCAAACTACCCAATTAATTCCGATCACAGGCTAACAATCTACGTAATTCAAACTTGTATAGTACTAATTTCTCTACAGAACGTTACGATAGGTAAATAACTCAAATACGTAGGTGAGATTAACTCTAATAAAGGTAACTTCTATATACTAACATAATTCTAGTAATCAGTTTCTACATACTACATATAAGCTTACAACTCTCAATTAGTAATGTTTAACAAATTCGGGCAAAGAATTCTTTCCTTTAAGAATCTTTCCAAGTCTGAATTTCCGCTCACCCTTTTAGGAATGCCGTGCATTCGGAGTACGCCTATTAGAATTCACTCCTTAACTTACTAGACCTCTGCGTTGGTCAAAATCCTGGCGAGTACTGAAGTCATCGTAAAATGACCTGTAGAATAAGGGTCTCCTTCGGACAGGTGCCCAGCCCATATTTCCCTAACTCAGCCCTGATTTGATACTGGGGTCTCTTTGAACTATAGTCTGCCTAGCTTCTCACACGCACGTCAAATTTCTTTCTCCCGCGGCTAGGCCGCATCTTGGGTGTGAATAAACAACCTCTTCCGGTTTTACCAGTTACTTCGTCTCTTTCAAGAGAGCCCCATTTGTTCCCTCCAGTGTCGATTCAAGTTGTAATCTTGCGCAACAAAGGTCAGTCGCCAATGTCGTGGCGACATTCTCCACCCCACTTAAGTTGTGTACATGAGGGCTGTCTTCAAAGCGTGACAATTGATTTTACAAAGTGGTTTTATTGTTTGGATTAAAGCACCATTTTAGGATTACTGTGAATTCATTGAAACACATTCTGGATTATATTGTTGTGATACATAAAGACTGTTGGCACATAGGAACATTCAAGGCTATCGGAACGTCACTTTCAATACATGGAATTCATTGGGAACACTCTACTTTTGGACTTGTGATAGAACTGTTAGGATTATTTGGGATTTAATTTCCAAAAACAGTATTCTATTTTATTCTAGGGAAATAAATTATTTGTTGAATTTTACTAAACTTGTTGTTTTCTCTTTTATTTGTGTTACTTAATTTAAGACCACATAGTCGTAGCCATATATATGAATAGCATTGACACATATATACATGCATGCATACATACATAAACATATGCATGCATGTATTCACAAATATCCTGAGCAGTCATTAGTGGCCTTCCAAAGCATATGATTACCCCCATTTAGTAAACGTTTAAGATAATTTGGTCTAAAGTGTATACAAAAGTGTCAGTATAAGACTAGGTGATTGCTTAAGCAAGTGCGACTTTTAAAATTCTGATTTGACCATAACAGTGTATTCTTTGGTGTGAAAACTATCGCATTCACACATACACGATAATTTTGATACATAATGTTCATTTTCATTTCTTTCTTACAATTATAGCTTCTCGTGGGTCGGTGGTTCTTCCCGAGGTCTTGACGGTTACTTCTTGTACCAAATATACTGGTGGTCATGTATATCCTACTATGTGTTGACAAACAGTTATCTCACCAAACCAAAGAAAAACAACCATTGATACCGTGAACCAAGTTGAAAATTCACAATTAAAGATACGTTTGTAAATGCTTAGTTTCAGCTGCAACATAAATGAATTGATCAGCTTGACTTTTATTTACTACACCAAGAAGAATTTGTTCCTTTGACATCCTTTATCCATTACCTTTAACATTCGTTATCCATCCACTTGATCTGTTTAGGAACAATTTAGATTTATTGGGAATTTTGCCAATTTTATTTTCTGAATAAAACCTTGTTTGATGATAAAATGTAATGCACAATTTTAATTTGAAACCGTCCAAGTTTGGATACTTAGTGACTTTGAGTGTAGTAAGAAGCACTTATTCCATTCATTTTCTTCCAAGTCACTCAATTCCATTTTCCATTTTCAGTTTGGAGATGGTTTGCACTTATTACAAAATAATTTGGAAACACTCTTTTACTGCATCTCAAATAATCAGGAAAATAGTCGAGTTCAAAAATGGGTATTAAGTAATTGAAAATGAAAGATATATCTTTTTGTTTTACGATTTAGTAGTCTTACTATTCGTAAAATGTTCAGTCATGATGCTTATATTATTTCCTTTATTTTATTTTTGAATTTTTTTTCATATTTTCAGTCACCACGTGATCGTTCTAAATGCAAACATTAGCATAGTGTTGAATCAATTTTCTTCTGCTTTTTTTTTTTTTTTTTTTTTTAAAAAAAACAACCTATTATAAGCGAGGTTTCGTAGAGTTTATCTGGAAAGAGTTCAGGTATCTCTGTTTCTTCGGTTTTGTACACAGTATTTATGCGTTTTGTTTGTGTCTGTGCTGCGCGCCACTTGTATTTTGTGTAGCGCTTGATTTTGCATTACATAATATTTCGTCGGCAACATACGCAAAATCTGCATTATTCCATTTCTGAATTGTGTTCCATTTTGTTTTACTCTCCTCGTAATTCAAAAAGATGCAAAGCTTTAGGGAAACATGTGGCTCACTGCTCTTTTTTAGGTGGGGGTAGCTTTGTTTTTAGTTTTCTTTTTGTGAGTTGAAAGATTTCACCTCATTTTTTTGCATAGCGAGTTGTATGGTTTCCCACTAGAACGATTCGTTTGTTCACCCCTATGTATCACTGAACTGGGATTGAGTTCTGGTTCGCATTTTGCATGGGGGACATTGGTGTCTTCTATAGATATGACTTTTGTTTATTTTTCAAATTATATTTACAGTATCCAGTTTTGTATAATATAGGATGGTAGAGCCAACTCGTACACTTGGTGTGAACACAGCTGCCTCGCTAGGCACTCAGCACTCAGAGGTTAGTGTTAGGACTGGTCGGCCTGGTGTTAGGATAATGTGACTGGGTGGGACATCGTGCTACATGTCTGCGGCACGAATCTTTAGTGCTAGGCATTACTATAAACTGCCGCACTGCAGACATCGTAGCGATATAATTGAAAAATTGTTAAAAGCAACGTTAAAAATCCTAATCTCAAATCTCTTTAGGACCAGTCGGCCTGTTTTAAGGATAATATTACTGAGTGGGACATGATGCTACATGTCTGCGGCATGATTCCCCAGTGCTAGGCATCACTATATACTGCCACACTGCAGACATCGTAGCGATATGACTAAAAAATTTTTAAAGCTACGTTAAAATCCAAATCACACACACACACACACACACACACACACACACACACACACACACCTTATTAGCAGGATGTGCAGGAAAGGGATAACAAGTACAAACCGCCCCCACTGCCCGACTCCGGAAACACTTGAATATGATGTAAATATGTGCTCCTATTACGGCCAGAGGAGGGCAGCACTACATCCACAACAAAAACATATTGCCGAGCGAAGCATATACCCAGAGTTACTTGAGGTCGAAATAATCAACTCGGGAAATACGTATAATAACATACTGGAATTTACAGCAAAAATAGGCAAAAGAGGAAAAAAATCTATAAAAAAAACAAACAAACCCAAAAACAACCCAAACCACAAATCCGATGGAACTGGTAATACTAGTACCGCCACTGTGAGAAATAGTTCTTAATATCAAGATACCACCCCCACCCCAACTTAATGATTCTAAGAATCGCTAAGTTAAACAGACAGACAGAAGGTCAGGCGATCATGGGGAAACCAACAAAAAGGGATAAAACAATAACAATAACTAAAATGTAATGACCTACTTTTACTTCATCTAATGACCCTAAGATTCGCTTTGTTGAAGAGGAAAACCGAAGGTCAAGCGAGCAACGTGAAAAATTAACTAGATAACCAAAGAGAATCAATAGACTAAACATACTGATCACAATCATATTTCATCAAGTAGTCATTAAAGATCAAAATGGCCACAACGCCGAAAAGACCGATAAAGAAGAAAAGCAGAAACAACGAAAACCCGAGGAGAGGTTTCGGGTAGTATCAGTACCGCCACGAAGAGAACTTGTTCTTAATAAAAAGATAGCCCCACGGCCACCTAAGAGCTTTTGCTTTATGTTGTAGATAGACCGAAGGTTAAGCAATCATGGGGAAAGGGTAAAATAATAATAATAATAATAATAATAATAATAATAATAACAGCAACAACAACAACAATAATACTACTAATACTAATACTAATAAAATTTAGAAACATAACACAATAAAACACTATAACTAAACATAATGAACCCGACTGATGGTAACACAAGGCTAACAAATATGGATAAGGAAAAAATAATTAAAAAATAAAAAAGGCATTTAAAAATAAATAGACCAAACGTATAATCAGGTGAAGGCAACATAGGCAACAACAACGCAGAAAAAGTGGTAAACAAGGCAGACAGAGAACAGACATAGAAATAATGAAGGAAGAAACAAAAGACTAGAGACCACCAGGACAGAGATTAACAAAGACACTGGGAAAGAAAGAAAAAGTAAAAGCCACCAAGGAAGAAGATGAGAAAAGACAACAAATACCTACGATAGAATAATCATCTGGAGAGACAACACTAAGAAAGAGGAAGAGCTAAAAGTCCTTCTTAGGACTAAATATAAAAGAAATTCCCTCCATAAATAGAAACGAAACAATGCCCAAACCCCAAAACAAGTACAGTACCCAACCCCAAACCAAGAGAAACACAATATCTATAACTGACACACAGTATATATAGAACACATTAACATGACACCCATAAAAGAAAATATACATCTGTAGTCTACATGCGTGCAAAACATAGCAGTATCCCCCTCCCCAATAAAAAATACATCACACAGAACACAATACAACACAATAATCAAATAGGGTTTTCACTCTGACACAAGAAAGCCCGCTTCAGGCTGTATACCTGAAGACAAACCGGAAGTGACATGCTGCTGGTGACATGTACTAACGGCAGGGCGTAAAATTAAGATCATAAAAATCATACCGCCATGAGCCAAACTCATTAGTACTTTTCGGAAAACGACAATTACGCTAAACAAGAATTAAAAAAAAACAACAACCTAATCGAAAAATTCGCAACTCAGGACTATTTGATCCGGGAATGTAACTCGGCGTTAAGATAAGGCACGCGCACGCAAATAAACAACTGGGCATAGATTTGACCTAACAGGAGGGTATAGAAGACGGAAGGATGAAAAGAGGCGGACAAGGCGACATACCTGAATAACGGATTTGGAATCCATGAGATTAACTCCTCTACATGAGGCTGGAGGGGTGTTGGTCTTGTTGGGGCCCTTTCTTCACGTTGCTTGCGAGGTTTGAGAACAATAACATTATTTAGTGGGCAGCGCACATCCTGAAGGGTCGTAAATGTCTTCGGGCAATAAACGACGTTAATCAAAAGCAGTAGTAGCAGCAGCAATCCTCAGGCGCATGTCTTGACGAAGACAGCAACAGCAAAGCATCAAGGACTGAGATGGATGCCAACAGCCAGTATTCACAAACTATTATTCCGTCACACGAGGGCTCTGGAAAGATTAGGCTTAATATTGACCTACAGATGAAGCCTCCTGGCCCTGGAGAAGACAACAACTTTACTCCTTATATGGGAAGAGGTAAAAGACAACGGAAATCACTCAAGAAGAGTCGATCGAGAACAACAAAGGAAACCACATCCACCGGACGCTGAAAACGAAACGAGCCCCCCCAATATCTACGTTTGTCGCAAAAACAAGAGCGTATGCGAAGAAGAAAGATGAGAAACAGGCGAGAGAAGGAAATAAATAAATAAATAAATAAATAAAAAAGAACAAGAACAAGAAGAAGAAAGCGAACCGGGCGAGGAGAAGGCACAGCAAATGAGACTGCGACAGACCATGAACAATACCAGCAAAGCGTACTAATTTAATGACGCTATTTGCTTCATGGGATGCCGGTCCCTCTACATCCAGCACCCAAATCTCCAGCAGTGAAGACAGCCCATTTGATTGATGACAAAATACCTCGAGACTGCATACACAACGTACTCGATATTAAGTCTGTTAGAAATATGCGAGTTTTTGCAGGCTCGCCACAGATTTAAAGGAGAGTGAGACGGTGACCCCAGACGTCTGCATCGCAGGGGATGTGTAGGAGGGCGTCATTGTGATCTCGGGATAAACAATATTTTTCAGGGCTAGAAATTCAAAAGTCACTCATTTTGACCTCACGAGAGCCCCTTTTGTGAAATAACTCTAACATTGCCTAATATCAGATTGGTGATAACCATGGAAACTAAATTTCGGACATTTTACACAAATGTCCTAATAAACTGATTAAGATCGCAAAAACACTGCAAGCAACTTTCGCGTAAGATGAATACAAATTTTAGAACAAAAAATGTACGCTAAATACCGAAATTAAACAATTATATAATATGATTTCATGCGATTTCATGCGACTTAACGCATTTTGGCAAACAGGGATGGCCCCCAGTATAGCAAACAAGACAATTTTAACAAATCGGCTAATGGTATATGCAGCAAAGTACAAGTTAAGTAGTATACAAAACCACACACCTTACATGTCTATGATTAGGCGATCAGCAGTTTAAACTCCAAGAGCGAGCGAGCGTTTGTGTCACCTATTCTCAAGAAATGTCAAAATGTGGACATCAAGTCAGTTAAATTACAAGTGTCTAAAAACTACTTACAATGCTTAGTAAAAATGAATATTTAGCATTATGTACCTTCTGTTACTAGTTTACAATACAGACTTGTCATTTCATTGGGGTCTGATCATGTAAAAGTTGTCTTTTTGTGTTGGCCATTCCCCCCCCCCCCCAACAACCACCACCACCACCACCACTTCCAACATGCGGCAGATGGTGGAAAATGTATGTCAACTATCGTATTACAGAGAATGAAACGCACCGCTGATCAGTTCGGATTTGTTTTATTATGCTATTATGCTTTTAAATAAATATATATGCAAATAGGTACTCAAAACATTTACCTTTTTCCAGAAGGCTAAATTCGAATGAGCGATGTATGTATGTATGTATTGTATGTATGTATGTATGCCTGCCTGCCTGCCTGGATGGATGGATGGATGGATATTGTTTAACACACGTCAGTACAATCCTGGTTATATATCGCCACTTAAAAGTCGTAAAAATCAAAAGGTAAATAAAGTTATTATAAACACTTCCAAAAACAAACACAAATCGTTCGTCATATATATATATATATATATATATATATATATATATATATATATATATATATATATATATATATATATATATATATGCATGCAGCAAAGCACCAATTAATCGGCTTTGTTTGGAAAGGTTGATTTTATATCAATTTCAAGTACATCCCGAATTGATTGTCGTAAATGTCTGAGAAGAGTCATATGGGATCAATTATCTAAAATCTAGGTGTATCACGGTATTCAAAAAATCGCTCTTGAGAGCTGTGAACCACACGCAGCAATCGGATTCTCAAACGCTGGCTTGATAGTCTGCAGAATGCTTCTTTTGCGTCTACAGTATAAATATCAGTGATGAGACATATCTCTCTCAATATTGTGTGCAATCCCGTTGACATATACCTCGCAAGAAAATTCTTTCTTGCAGGCTAGAAACACATTTGAAAATTAAAGCCATATACATATTAAAATCGTAACGAAGAAGTTATTTTCATAAAAATATAAAAGACCCAAATTCTGATTTGTCCCCTAAAAGGGCTTGGATTTCATAGCATATAAGCTGGAGCCATACATAGCTTGTCTCTTGGAAAAACACTTCTTACATACATGTATTGAAATAGTTGAAGATAATCACACACACACACACACACACACACACACACACACACACACACAGACACATGTCGCTTTAACTAGGACTCTTCAACTCCGCGTACAGGTCTCAACCTGCATGAACTGCATTTACAAAGTTATACTTCATTGATTTGTTAACTCGGTGTCAGTTGGTAATATCGAAGTTGGTATTAATATTTCTTAGTAATGGCAAGGTCTAAATATAGATGTGTGGAGAAACTTAACAATAATTCCTGGAAAAATTTAAAGGAGGTATTTGTATTCCTCCGAGGATAAAAACTGATTTAACCTCTTCTGCCAGCCCTGAAACCACGAATCGAATAAAACTCAGATGAAATATACTTACTTGTGGAAACGGGAAAGGTGAGCATAGTTCCTAAAATTATTTATGAAATGTCAATTATATCGAACATTTATATTTTAATGTGCCCAATAGTATATACACCGTATTGCTTATGCCGCGATAAAACAAAATGGATGAATCCTGCATTGACGTTTACTGACAGCTTATGTGAATTTTAATGACAATTTATTCACCAATAAATGACCACTATAACTATTACGTGTAAGGGTGTGGATGTCGGTGGCTGTGTAAGAAAACAAGACAATGACAAGTAGTCTAAAGCATTTATGATTACGTCATAGGAGTACTTCCGTGTTCAAAAGGTCATTTTTAAAATGGAGCAGTATAATGTGCAATGCTAATGTCGCATTAAAATTTCCTGTACGATACACACGACTAGATTCAAAATGTATTCAGCTCCTGATAACCTTTGTGCGTTAGTGTTTGCTAACTATGCATGAAAACTTTAACCGTAAATCAATCTTTTAGAAATAATAACTGTTGACCGCATCGTTACTCAAGTTACAGTATACTAACAAGGTTGTACAAAGTGATGTTATGAAATCTCACTATATAACAGAGCTGGGTATAAACGAAAACATTTATAAGACCTGTTCGGTAACGGTCGTTATGTCTCTTATTAATTCCCCTAATTGACCCATGATGCAACGTTGTTTCCGGTGAGCAAATCTGTATAGTAATGGCGACTACCAATGCTGTGAATGAACCTTGTGACATGATACAGAAAATTTTAGTGTCAAATGCCTCAAGACGTATTTACAGGACACATCGTGTATATATATATATATATATATATATATATATATATATATATATATATATATATATATATATATATATATATATATAAGTTGTGTAGCGGTCTAGGTACATGTGGCCACTAAAAAGCCTAGCTGGTCCGGATTGTATAGTCTAATAGTCTAGAGGTATAGGCGCCCGAACATGAGGCAGTCGTATCGGGTTCCATTTCCGACCTCTATAAACAGAATTTAACTCTTTTTGTTACAGTTGTAAAGAGGGATGACTCTGTGAAAGACAACATGTTGACATTAGAGAGCTTGGTAATAAAAACAGAATGCGTTGACACTGAAAGCCTACATTTACTTGCTATAGTATTGATATAATAGGCAGGGAAAATATTGGAGTGCGGTGGCAACAACTGAGGAAGGCATTTAGTAATTTAGGCTACCGGCCCATAATACAAATAGAATACAAGTAAATATAGTCTGCGCCATGGTGTATAGAAACTAAATGTCGTGTTGAACATGAATATACATACAGTATACATACATAATTTCCTATAAATAATTAATACATAACATTATAAAGGTGTTATTACCACTAAGTATATATTCACGATTTCTTATGAGTTGTCAAATATTGTCTAAGATGAAAAGCCAAATTGATACAGTGGAAAGCTTTCTTATAATTAACATATCACATAATTAATATATTACTATGACTCATGAGGGACACACATTATTCTACAGACGGATAATGATAGTAAACTTTATTCATGTAATTCTTTCTTAAATGGTCATAAGCTGTACAAACACAAATGAAATGGAATTCATCTTCTACCGAATAAACATTATTTTTCCGGCATAATTCACATTACCTATTATTTTTCTCAATCGTACTATGCCTGCCTGTCTCTATTTTCAGCGTATGATCTGAGCACCTACATTTTGCAAGTAACTTCCTAAAACATATGATAATTCCACATGATAGGTATTTTTCATGTTCTAATTCAGTTTTATACATGCTATAACACGCACATTTTTTATGTCAATTTGCAATATAACTTTGCCAGTTTTGGAATGCCGAATCCTTGATTCTTTGCAAATATAGTGAGCAAAATTGTTTTTTCGCCTCCAGCATTTTGATTTAGCCAGACATACCCAAAACCGAAGCGAAACAGCATATTTTAAACTTCAGTAGCCCAGGTGACATGGTTGGTTTCATTTAATCTTTTCAACATTAAATAACATTGGTGTGTGTAGCGAGTTGAAGGCGTTCTTACAACATTAAGCCAGTATTTACATCGAAAAAAATACGAGGTACAAAGTGGGTATCATCCGCACTCCCCTAGCACCATCGCATTACTGATGGATATAGGGACACCTAAAGACTGTTTGCAAAATTTGTATTTCACAATTTCAATATCTCTATTAAATTTATATCCCCAAATTTCTGACCCATAGCAAGCAATTGGTGTTATCACAGAATTAAAAAGGTTAAAATTATCCTCTACTCTAAAACAGCCAAATCTTTTATGAAAAATCAAAATCCTTGTAGTTGCTTTCTTTGCCTGAGCCGCTAGTATCTGCTGAGCTTTTGTCCAAACCAACTTTGGGGTTATCAGTAGACCCATATACTTGTAGTAAAACACACACTCAATACGTCTTTCTTTGAAAAACCTAACCTCCTTTCTGCTTAAGATATTCCCCATTTCCGAAAACAATAATTTTAGTTTTATCGAGATTGGTCATCATACCAAGTTTTATCACAGAAACGTTCGATAACATTTGTTTGGTTCTAATGGAGCTTTACTATATCAGTGCAATTAGCAACATCATCAGCGTAAAGTACTGAAAATATATCATCAATATCTTCTGAGAAGAATACACCTCTGTTACATTCGAACTTTAGCTGTGTAATCAACTTATTAATATAAAGAAAAAACATGATAGGGTTCAAAACACAAAACTTGCCTATTACCTAATGTGCATTCGAAGTATGTAGTTTATGACTTGGGAGTTCATACACAGCTTTTGATGTGTAAATACATACATATGGCACTTTCTCTTAATATCCGAAATGTTTCGAAAAGATTGATTTGGCCCGAATATCCTTCACAACATTTCATTAGTCCATCACGTTGACATACGTGACACGTGTCAAACATGTGATTAAAGGATTGTAACAATAATTATATTTGCAATATTCAAAATTAATTTGTGACGAATACAACTGTTTTGTATGAAGAATAATATAAGTTTAAGGATGCTGTTAATATCATTAAACTCGTAACAAGATTACTCGGGAACGTCCGTGGATTCCATACTGACAAAAACTACCGAATTACTGGTACAGTGAAAAAACATTGTGTTACGTGCTACAAGAAAAAAAAAAATACCACGGTTAAACGGTATAAGGATAACTCCGCTCACCTCTGTTATATATCAACCTCATTGATTCTAAGTACCTTTAGATTCATTTCTGTACGAGAAGACTTGGAATAGCGCAAAACAGCAATTTACCTTTGTCTGTGTTCACGGATCTTTGGCGGCCAAATACAGTATTCTCTCTAACGTAATTACTATGCGGATAAATGTACACAAGCATACCAAACCGTACACATAGACCAGCAGGCTAAAGGCAGTTTGAAACAGCGGGAAGATTTTATCTTCTACATAAAATTTACAAAAACAAATTTAAAAAAGAAAAATAAACCCGGGTAGACCTATAATTTCAGGCAACGGACATATCACAGAAAGGTTATTACAATATTTGAATTATTTCACGAAACCAGATGTCTACATATTACCATCCTTTCCTCAGGAAACGACAGATTAGCTCATATAAAGCAATGCAAGTGAACCATTGCTGCCAGATACAATGTTTATTTTCTTGGATGTCACGCCTCTGTATCCTAATATGCCGGTACAATAAAGGTATACAGGTTTTAAAGATGCATGGGAAACAAGAACTGTAAACGGTCCGCCAACTCATTTCCCATTTAAAATTCTGGAGCTAGTCTCAAAACTCTGTAACATTGTATTGAATGAAAAACTACCTCCAAGTCAATGGTTACAAAGGTGGTCTACTAATTTGCTAATATTTTATGGAAAGACTTATCATTGATGGAGCTGATGCCGTACTAGTGGGTACACTTCACCGATGATATAGAAATAAAGTGGAAGTGTGAAAGAGAAAACACCGATGACTTTATATCAAACGCAAGCAACTTCCATATTTCAGTAACATTCACTGCAGAAGTCTCCAACTCAAACCACGTTTTAATGGACTTAACAATGAGACTGAAAAAAAAAAACTCTACACAGACCTCTACGCAAAGCCATCTGATGAACATCAGTATATTCATTCTCCAATCCAGTTGTCATCCCAATCATTGTATTCGGAACATCCCGTATAACAAGATACGAGGATACGCAGAATTTGCTCCAATGATGAAACATTCCAAAAATAGTCTAAAAGGATATCTGAATATCTGATGAACTTAGGTTACGACAAAAGTCCTAACAAAGGAGGCAACAGAATGAGCTAAACAAGTTAACCGCAATAACAGAAAATGAAAAGGTCGAAAGGATACCATTTATCCTGAACTATCATTCAGACAATCCAAAAGTACCCCAAATCATTAAAAAAACAACAACCCACTGGCCTATTGCACAATCCTGTGACACATTAAATTTAATCCTCAAGACTCTGGAGCAGGCAAGTACTAAGCTACCGCAGGCCAAAAAACATGAAAGACATCCTGGCATATTTGGTTCTCGTCGTGATAAAAGGTGCAAAACCTGTCAACAGGTGATCGAGACCAACGTGTTCTTTTGTATAGCGACGAGCGAAACAAAATGAAGATACACGGTCCAAACAGAGCATGGAAAACAGAAAGTAATTCATCTCATCACATCCAAGACCAACGGCCTTCAATGTATCAGAGACACAGAAAAGCTACACAAAAGGATCAATCTTCGCAGACCTGATTGAACGAGAAAGAAGCTGGACAGAAGTCTAATTGAAGAACATATCCTTTCCCCTGCCCATACTTTCAGTGATGTAATACTAACGGCAGTACCCACGACCGCAGGTGGAGTACCAAAACCAGGAACGAAAATAAATTTTATTGGATACATCAACACCAAAACCAAGCGACTTAAACCAAGAAAACTCCAAAAGGGCATCCACACGCAAATAAAATCGTTATCTGCTAACAGGATCCGTTTAGTTTCAATTAAATATATCCATCACATTGTTCAGTATTCACTCACTCAGTGGAATTAATATTTTTGTAGCCGATTCTGGTATTATTATTGTTATGGCAATTACTGTCATTACTGAAATTTATTTTTATCCTGGACACAATCTAAGGTTACACCAATTTATATTAAGAAAATGAATGACGTTATTACTCCTTACTTTGTAGTAAATACCACTAGTTTAAACCAATTAGGCGTGAGATAGAAAAAAATTCAAAAGATACTTCCATGAGACATATTCATTCAAACTTTTGTACATTCAACGTTTTGTGTTGTGTACATGAGTTTGTACATACTGAAAGTAAAATCTGGTAATATGTATAATTAGAAACAAGTACTATATTCTCAATTCATGCTAATCCAACTCCCATTTATAATAATGGTATTCAAAATAATCACAGGAAATTTAATGGGGTGGGGGGACATTGAATTCGTTTAGTAGCAGATATTTAGGTCTGTCGGCTGGATTCTTTCGAATAATCTTCATATTCACGAATTATCTCTTTTAAATCATTTCTTTTAAATAATTAAATTAAATAATGTCCACGATCATTTTATCAGATATGGTACCGTGTTATTACTGCTGTGTATATACCTCTAAACTCGTTCACATTATGTTTGATCAATAATTTTTCTTTGGTTCTACTTCACGTCGTCTGTTTGTACCACCTTTACCCGGATTTTGGGAAACGTTACTTGCCTCCCAAGTCCAATGTCAACTTAATTAACGATTTTAACTCAGAATAAACGTATACACATTATCTTAGTAAAGATTTCCCTCGAACAGGATCTAAAACGAAGTTTAAATAGATAGTAATAAAGCTTGCCTCGAAGTCATTCAAGTTATAACACAGCAAATATATCCCTTTCCTTTAAGGAAACATATCTGTCATACAGTATATTGTTCAAACTTGGATTTTCAGACTGATAAGAATATTTCATTTTTCTTCTTTTATCTCGTTCTCTCTCCCTACCTTCCCCTCTCCCTCCACGAGGATAAAAGGATCCTAAAATGTCGAGACTCTAGATACGTATATGCATTCAACGAGGAAGTTCCTAAAAACGACCTCTCTCAAAAATTAAATATAGCCTTTAAGCATTACCCTCTTGAAAATAGCTTTCCATATGAATCGTGCAAATTGTCAATTAACCTAGTTCTATTCAATATTCAGTGTCACTTACGTAGTAGGGTGTACCTGTTTCACTTTACCACAAACGGTACAAGTTTGTAGGGAAAAAACCCAACTCTTGATTAAATATAGTAATAAAATTGTTTAAGTCGTGGTTTTGATTCGAATCACAATCATAATCATGTTAGAAAACGATGGAGAAATCAGTGATGGGTGATTGTAAACCGAACACAACAATATAAATTTGGACGCAGCATCTGTTACTGAACTAGACTGCAAGCTTGCCAAGGCCACATTTAAATGTAGAAATAAATAATATTAAGAAAAAAAATCCTTATAGGTAAACGCACGCTCGATAAATTCTTTTGTTTAAAATGTTATGTTATGAATACAGTCAGATACGACCGCTTTGTGGTGTTTGTACAGTACCTTCATAGCAATAATGTACCAATGCATAAGCGGATATGTACCATATGCAATACAAGAGGTGTCGAAAAGGAATATAATTTTTTACTTGTTTGTCCATTTTTATAAGGAATTTACAAGAAAATACCATGATATTATTGCTCAAAGCCGAATACAGAAACATTTAAAGCCATTATGTCTGCCAATTCAAAAAGAATCTTAAACACATTGTCTAAATTGTTAAATTTGCGCTTTAGAAAAGGTCAGTAAATAACTATTATATACGTATTAAGAGTACATTGCATACTTATACTAATACAATAAATTATAATTAGGTCTGTACGTTATATATATATATATATATATATATATATATATATATATATATATATATATATATATATATATATATCACATTAAATATATTTACTAAATGAAATCAATATTATATTTAACACACAATATAAGTATGATACTTATCCTCTCTGTAGTTACACGTTTGCATCCTCACGTCTGTAGCAATAAATTATTTTTGCAATTTAATGCTAAATAAAGTGTGTATTCTGTTCTGCTTTCTTATATTGCCCACATGGATAATGTAATAAGAAACATGGATGAACCCTTGTATAAGAAAACGAGAAATATATAAAAGCTACTTGTTATGTGACTAGGCTCATACAAAGTAACAAAGAAAAGAGTGAAGCCAACAAGCTTTGTATATTTAACAGAATAATTTATTTCCCAAGAAAACAAGATAAAAATATGAAAAAGGACTTACGGTTTGTGAATCTAATCCAAAAATTAATCCTAGAATTTAAAAATATAAGTCCTATCACTAAAACGTTCTAAATGAACCAAAGTTCAAATCCCGATGAAGTCCCAAGATGGAAGGCCATGACGTCTTCTATAATCTCTTTTGTGTGACGTGTCAACAGTTCCTTTTTGAATTCAAGAATAATAATCCAGCTTTAGAATTCCGA
Source organism: Megalonaias nervosa (assembly GCA_016617855.1). Lineage (NCBI taxonomy): Eukaryota > Metazoa > Mollusca > Bivalvia > Unionida > Unionidae > Megalonaias > Megalonaias nervosa. The sequence continues at coordinate 17,279 of JAECUM010033959.1, forward strand.
ATAATTTCCTATAAATGTCTTTGTCCAAGAATTTTTATGATCACAGGTATTTTCCAGGGAATATAAATTATTAAATCCAAAAAATAGAAGAATTTTAAACAAACTGGCATCAACATTAAAAAAACACCTTGATCACTCAATTTCGAACAACGCAGTAAAATAATATGTCAATTAGCACGTAGGCTAGTGTAGCCTTAGCTAAGAATCAATGATTCCCACACTGAAAATGAATTTTAAAAAAGGTTGTTTACAAAACAGAGTTGTCACTCAAGCCAAGAATGACCTTGATTACGACCAATGATTTTCACTCTGTGTTTACTAATTTTGAATCAAGGTCGGAACTAGGTCAGCTAAATATAAAATGTTGCAATCATGACTTGTTTATTGTGAGAATAAGAAAAACAGTCAGAACTGAATTGAATTTTTAAAAAATCAAATCCTATAGACAAAATTATCGTTACAGTAACATGTAATGAAACAAAAATAAAATGAAAAAAGAATTTAAAACTAACACACAAGTAATTAAATTTCATATACGTAACATATTCTAATTGCTCTTTAATTGTTTAGTAATATTAAATATTTCAGGGCACTTACATATACCACAACAAGTATGGTAGAACATTTTTTTGCAAAGGGACTCACATTATAGGTGCCTGGCATGAATTATAACTCTAGAACCCGTTTGATTATGCTCGCGTTATTAAATTTTTGCATTGATTTCCTGCAATCACGTATCCATACAAACAAATGTGTGACCCAGGCATTAGTGCCTTCATGTATGCTTATTATATAGGTGCCAGGTTTAGTAACACTATGAAGTATATACCTTCCATTTACGAATAGAAATCCTGTTGTTTTTTTCTGTGGTAAGGAGTGGGTTCCCGTGCACATGAGTCTTTTTATTCGAATTTGTAACATCCTTTTTCGAAGATGAGTGGGAATGCTGATTCTGTGAGTGTTTAACTGGCATGGTGTCCTCCAAGTCATGTATGTAATCATTGTCTAAAATATTTTGGAGACATTACTAAAATCACATACGTAAATCGCCATACAAATTTTTCATTCATAAATTCTGCTGGAACATGGTTTCATTCACATCCTTATTCAAGCGATTCATCTGTATTTTATAATGAAGTGCGGTTTTGCTTATCGGCAAGGAACCTAGGTAGCTGTTTCAACCATTTGTGAATGGCAGCTGGAATAGGTTACCACAGAAATATCAAACCTAGACCAAATATACTTAGCATTATTTCAGTGATTTATCGGTCGCCTATTTTTAAAGACTCGTGATAGAGCATGAATGATGCAGAAGATGCATATACAAGACTTCTCATTAGGTAGGCAGGTGGCCTTATGTTCCTTCTCAATATGCTATGGATATATCACTTACTCCTGAGGGGACAACGACTGGCCGAGTGCTCTAAAGCGCTCATTGTTACGGATCATTTTCTGGTCTTAGTATAAATATTGGAAAAGCAAAGGTCTGAATAACAAGTAGAACAGGTAGCAACAAAATAAACTTAATTTGTGTTGTAAGGGATTGTTGTCATAGGTATACGGTTTTCAACTAACTTGGAAAAAATTATAACTCTTAATTTATCCATCGCAATATATGAAATTATTGGCTAATTCAGTATAATAAGAGCTTAAAAACTGTATTTAGAAGGAAAACTGTTATGAAAAGATTCGCTATCTCTAAAATTATTAATCTTTTATTGTCATTATCAAATCCATGCAAACAAATGTTTAGTGAAGAAAAGTCAGGTTTTTTGTGTTTTTTTTTTAATTGTACAAAATTGTATGGCATGGGTCAAAGAACAAAATCAAAGGAAACATTGCCGTGAAGGTTAATCAGGAGCGGAGATTAAATGTGATTGATATATTGATGCTTGTAAATGCGTTGTAAATTACACGGGTTAGAAGCTTATGGTATGTTGAATCTAAATGGAACTGTTTGTTACAATTTTCAGTTTCAAATATTGATAATTTCTGTTTTTCAGTGACTAGTAATCCTAACCAGTTTAGGTTATATTTCTTTGAAGCATCGTTCAAAATGGCCATAGCTGACCATTTTTTAGAAACACAAATATAGTTTAATCCTTGAATTACAATAGATGGAAAAAGTGTGTTATACAAAACATGGTCGCAGAAAGGCATTGATTTTTTTAAAATGATTTTATACGTGAGGATGGTTCCTGGATAAGTTTTGAAAGGTTTAAAATATATTTTCTATTAGCATTTAATTGCATATATTTCCAAGGCATATTGGTAGCTGTAAAGTCATATAAAATAAATTTAGTATCAGTTACGGTTGAGACCTGCAACAGCATTTCATAAACTCTCATATTATCATTATCAATACACAAAGGAATGGTTTTCATTTGCAATGAATCTAATTGTGGAGCAGTTCTTGCATCTAAATCGTCGATAAGTATAATATCATAGCCTTCAGATTTGGACTTATTTACAACACTTTATATTTCAACAAATTATTTGTGTTTAATTGCAGTTAACAGGTTACATATTGTTAATCCCTCAGGCGGCAAATAAAGAAAACACAAGGATGTCGTTTTGAAGATTAAAAGAAATTTAATCTAATTTGCACCAAGCATAAATATATCCGTTTGAATTTTATTAACTTCATACAATTTATTTTAGTCCTTCTCTATAATAAATTACAAATCCTAAACTATTACATCTGTCTTTTTTATGAATAAACTTCCTATAATAATGAATATGTCTATACCCTGCTAAATTTAATTTAGAATGGTTCGTGGACCTTGTTTCTGATAAGCGCATTTTATCATATTTTGATAAAAAAAAAAAAGAACACAAGGAAAATCCTTCGATTCTTTTATCTTTTCATTAGTAAGTCAAAGAGAATTCTATATCAAAATTTGTATTATAATTTTTTGTCCGAACTAAGCATTCAACTGTTTTTTTGTCTACGTACTCCTTAAGTCTGAAGTGGTGTGCAAAAATGCCTGGAACTGTGTTTTTGTGGAAAACCTTTGGACGTTTTGCTGTGTTCACTGATGTGCAGGTGCTTCTGTTAAGGGGGCACATTATGTGGAAAGAAAATCTAGCCGTCTATGTACAGATTTTTTCCTTTCCAAAAGGTTCTTCCGTCCTCTAGGTTTGCCCTCGCCGTATCGTTTTTCAGGGTCTTTCTCGCTTGGTATACGTCAAATGATACCTGTGCCAATATTTAATAAGGCCGCCCCCCCCCCCATCTCTAGATTACTCTTTTCCTGCTGTTAACACTCGCTGTCTGTCTGGGTTGAAGTTAAATTCTACTGCAACGGCACAATATTTTCCTCCTGTCTGTCTTCCCAAACGGCGAGTACGGTATTTTTTTATATCAGGCGCATTAGAAACTGCCAACTTCAATCACCGTGGCTGTCATCTGATTGGGGTCTTCTTGAGGAGTCTCAGGTAAACCAAAGAACAATAAATTGTCCCTCATTGATCTGATAGTGAAATTGTTGAGATCCCCTCGAAGACCTGTATTTACATTTCAGAGTTTCATAATTTGATCTCTTCTGTTGACAACATCGTTCTTTACGTCTAAGAGATTTTGCTTTAGTTTATGTCTAATACAGTATTGACTTGGTGCTCTAGATAATCACTTTGGACGATATAGTGGTCAACATCTTGAATAATGTCCATCTGTGCAATTTTAGAGACAACACATCGTAGCTTGTTGTTGAACTTTGACAACGCAACTTGATTATTGTATCTAATTTGTTGCAGGTATACAGGTAGAGGATAAGTGTATGGTAGATATAAAACATGATGAGCATTCTTGACAATATTAGAGTTAAGATGGATAGGAGATCTAGGTCGTCCATGATCTCATATAACGCATATCAATTCGAGCTTACAAACAATTTATTATAGCAAAGGCTCATGTTAAAATCACGTACCCTTGTTCTCAAAATGTCAAACCGTTACTATGCCAAGCTTTCCTTTGACCCTTTTCCTTGACTTGGTCGTGTTTGCAATATCCACATGCATCCAAACATCACTGCTATTAGGGAATTCCTCAATTATCTTGTGGCAATCAAGCATCAGCTGATGCTTGTGCACTTCATTATGGTGGTGTTGGCTTTGGAACTAAGAATTCAGATCTAGAAGTAAATTTCTGACCTCTGCCGAATAAGTCAACAAGTGTAAAGCTCACTCTGGAAGGCAGGGACTACTTGGTTGACAGACCGTATAAATATTGATCAGTATACACATATACAATGTCAGTAATGCCTGTCACTGCATGCTAACGAATAAATCATCATTTCCTGTGAAATATATTGTGTCAGAGTATCCATATTGTTACGACCCTGTAGTTAAATTACATATGTGTTAAAATTTAAATTCTTCTAATTCTTTGTTTCATTTTTATTTCATTTTTACATCATTAAATGTAGTTATTATTATTATGATGATTATGTTTGCATGGGTCTAATAGTTTGTTAGAAACATCGTATTTATTTAAAACGTAAATGTGACTCGTGTAAGCACGATTTTTGTATGATAGTTTGTCGTTGCAAGCAAACAGTCGGGAAAAGCTGTGCAAATGATTGGCTGTGACTACGTCATTACTAATTATACTTGTTTGCGCTTTTGTAATGCCCAGGTGTGATTTCGAAATCACACGTGTCTTCCGTGCATGTGTACATGAAATGACGTATTAGCTTGTTTTAAACGCTCAGTT
>JAECUM010033961.1:0-17859 GCA_016617855.1 Megalonaias nervosa
CTATCTCCTACACTAACAATCAGTTGTTGATATTTATTCATTTTGGAGGTTATCTGCTCAGCAGCCTCCTTCATTTCAAGGATATATACAGTCCAAAAATAACTTCTTGTTTTGTGAGAAATTAATGACATAAATGGAATAGTAACATGTATTCCTCTCAGTTTCATAACTTGATTTCAAATAATTCAGAAATTAATTTTACTGATATCTGAACATAAGAATGTGGATAAAGGTCCAGTAAACTGAATGTTCTCACGTAGAAGCAACGGGATTCGATCTCGTGTGTGATATTCAAGGATACGGGCCAGTGAGGGCCAGTCATTTTCTGTAAATACCACGAATTTTCAAAGTGGTTCGAAGAACCCTTTACTATTTATTCTAGTAACTAACCAGACAGTGACCATTCCCTTAGAGGAAAAAGACACATGCACAGTGACCTCGGAGCAGTGCGTCGCTTTTCTACAATAAGACTGTGCAGGTAATGTAGGAGAGAGAGAGAGAGAGAGAGAGAGAGAGAGAGAGAGAGAGAGAGAGAGAGAGAGAGAGAGAGAGATGGTTATTCCTTATGTAAGACAACGGCAGAATCTAGTTCAAGTTCGCACACACACACACACGTGTGTGTGTGTGTGTGTATTTTCGGTTTAACGCCTGTTTTCAGGGCATGATAGGCGGCCTATATAACTAGTGGAAGAAGAATCGAGGTACAAACCACCGAAGGGAAGCTACTGTCAAGATTTCTCGCATACCAACACTGGCGGAGCCCGAAACTTGAGTATGGTATGCATTTAGCAGTGACTCCACGTACCATTTGGAATATAATAACAGGGCTTTACACTCATATTCCAAATGTAAACAAAACAAAAACAAAAATCACAGAAGTGTACAACAAAGCTGAAATTATGATTACGCTTTCATCAAGTAGTTCCACCCACCACCTACCCCGTATGTATCTAACAGTGGCCCAGACCCAAAACTCCGAATCTAGGGGATGGATCGAAACTCTAAAACCGTTGCGCACATCCAGAGATGACCCCAATTAGATTCCAAAATTTAATATCTCTGTCTTCAGCGGTGAAGATGGAGCTGGGTTTCACTTCCCACCCGTATATGGGCAGGATGACATAATCCCCACCCTTTCTTCCAAAGGCGTGCGGATAAACAACTGATAATTTCGAAATGACATCGTACATGGCATTCAACCAATCAAATACCGCTATCTGATTCATTCGATTGGGTGATTGACTCCGTTTTTATCCTTGTATACCTTTGTCTTTGATAACGAAGAAAATACTTCTAGCCTGCTATTTTTTTTGGTTTTTTTGTTGTTTTTTTTTTGTGTTTTAAACTAAATATTTTTGACCTTATAACATGAAGAAATATATTCCCAAGATTTTCCAAGATTCATTTTGAGAAATTCTACGATGACGAAATTGGACACTTGTAAGGCATGAAGAAGAATAAGACCTGAGTAAACCACATTGGTGATTCACCAGTCAATATAAATTTTGGGACATACGTTTTCAGTATATTTTTTAAAATTTCCAATCCAAATAGCTTTTGATTTAAAAACATTGCAGTGCAGACCTGATGCCGAGGCAAAGTAGTTTAAAATCTGCATGGATTTATTCATGGACAAAGGAGAACCATCTAATAATAATAATAATAATAATAATAATAATAATAATAATCCGTCATCAGCGTACGGCCCTAATTTGAACTCCTTTTCATTGCAGAAAAAGCCTGTAATATTTGTGTTCTATTTTTAGTTCTATTGCAAGAAGTTCAATTCCTATTATCAATAAGTAGGATTTTAAAGGGTTTCCGTGGCGACAACTCTCTCCAGAATCATGGATTTTTTAAAATTCTGTAAACAACTAATACATAGCTAATATTTTCTCCACGAGAGTGGGTTTAATATTAGGCACATTGTCAAAAGAAGTAAACATTATCTTGGTCTGAGTCAAGCACATCGTGTTTACCATGTTCTGTATTATAATGTTAGTATAGACCTTCTAATTATAACTAAGAATTTTCGAGAAATAAACATTTGGCCCTCATTCCCGTTATTCTTTTGTGTCTTAGTTTTTAATTTAATCTTTATTACTGTAAAATTATTTATTCCTGCGATAATATCTGAGCAGAAATCATTTATATTATTGTTGTCAGATTTTGATTTGGGTTAAATTATCTATCATTCTCTGGAAATACAAAGTGCTCTATAATATTCTTGGAAGAAGACATTAACTGGGAATTATAGTGAATTCAAACAAGGAAACCTTGGATTATATTACTGTGATTTAACGGAAGGTTGTTGGCACATGAATACAATTCAGGCCGTTAGTACATCAGCATATTAAATACTACCGGCCACTACAGGCACATCAACACCTTCAGCGTTTGAAATTATTTGGAATAGTACTAAAAGATTATTCAGTACTTTATACATTAGGACTTCTGTTAGTAATTCTATGATTATTTGGGATTTAATTCGCAATACTGTAAGTTCTTTTAGTACATTTTCACTTTGTATTTCTGACCTTATAATTGGGCAGGGTTACATTAAATTCTTGGGGGCCCCGAGTGACCGAGTAGTCTAAAGCGCTTACCGTTACGGATCACTGCCATCTCACCTCTGCCTGGATTCGAGTCTCGAGCTCGGCCAATGTGGGTGTGTGAGAAGGTTTGCCAGTAGCTTCTCGTGGGTCGGTGGTTCGGGGTTTTCCCGGGTTCTTCCTCCACCATTTATACTGGCCGCCATGTATAGCCTATCTTGTGCTAAAAAAATAGCGTTAAACCCTATAACAATAACAACATTAAATTCTTAGCGAAAAGGGTATAAACGATTGGAGAGTTATTCAGATTAGCTACGTGTTTGAAATAAAGCAAACGGAATATTAGTGACCATTTACATTACATAAATGTCTCCTGGTATGTTATCTACCATACTTCTCTTTTCCCAAGGAGACCGCTCCGGTGGCCTAGAGGTTAGAGCATCCGCCTCGGATGTGGGAGGTCTCGGATTCGATCCCCGGCCGAGTCATACCAAAGACTTATAAAAATGGCACTAACAGCTGCCTCGCTTGGTGCTCAGCATTAACAGGTTAGTGTTAGGACTGGTCGGCCTGGTGTCAGGATAATGTGACTGGGTGGGACATCATGCTACATGTCTGCGGCATGATGCCCCAGTGCTAGATATCAGTATAAAATGCCACACTGTAGACATCGTAGAGACATGACTGAAAAATTGTTAAAGCTACGTTAAAAATCCAGATCCCTCAGACACACACACACACACACACACACACACACACACACACACACACACACACACACACACACACACACACACACAAACACACACACACACATCTCTAGATACAAAACTGTTAGATGCTATTATGAACCAAATCTCCGTCTCTTGGCATTCTGGTTTCTTTGCATTAAGAAAGGACGAAACGGAGGAAATAAAAAAAAAAGCGCCAGAAAATAATACATTATACATCAATTGATATCGTCTGAATGTTTAAGCCTGGATCTGAACTCCAATGCCACACTTGTATGGTTTTTTTTTTTTTGGTTTTTTTTTGTTTTCCATTTGTATGATTCATTAGTATGCCTTCACGCCATGCAATACAAAACACGACCGAAACACTTAATACAAAGAATCATTCCTATCTGAAATTACTAAACACATATATCCAGATAACTCTTTACGATAAGAAATCAGAGAGGGTCCATTTTAAAAACTTAATCCATGCTATAATAAAGTCACGTGATTAGTGAACATCATGACGTCCGCTCCAAGAAACTGGCTAATTAATTGGGCTGAGAAAACCCTTCCCAGCACAAACATCTCATAATTAACAAATTATCCTAAAATCTAACAAAGCTATAAACGGAGATGTAAATACAAATAGCACATACCCTAGGTTTAGTATGTTATGACTGTAACTCCAATAAAAGTCTTTTCAAATCTCAACAAAATAAAAACAAGCGTGAAGCTAGAAAAGAAACGCACGTCCATGGGGGGGGGGGGCACGGATTACCAGGAAGTTTATAAATTATTCTTATCTTTTTGTTTTTACCGTTTCAGCTAGTACCATCACTCTAATTCAAAAAGAGATTCATCTTATTTTAGTGCTACTGTACTCCCTTTAATTTTGCCCCCACTCCCACCCCAACCCCATCCCATCCCCAAAAAAATATAATGTACTGAGGTAGGGGAGGGGTGATAATTGTATATATTTGTTCCTCTTCTCTTTTCCAGCTTTTGTTGAAGTACCATAGTTTCAATATCTGTTCAAAGTTGTACGTATAACATTTGATAAACACAACATTTTTGTAGTATGCATTCAAAGAGATAGTACATGCTTATGATAACAAACAATTAAATTGAATGGAATATTTAAAAAAAAAACAAACATTCATTGTTGTTTTATATGGTAACGTATAGCAATGCTATAGTTAAAGTAGAAATGATGCAATGTGTAATTCTTTTGGTAACTGATGCATTATTTGCGCCTTTGAAAAGGCGATTTGATTTATGCCTCGTACCCCCCCCCCCCCTTTAAAATGAAACGGTTATTCTGTTCTTTTTGTATAACTCGTGAGACTGGCCTTCTCAGGTGTGATAAACGTGCCGCTCACTTCGACACGATATCTGTTAGCTTCTGCTCGTAAATAACTACACACGACTATATACATATCTGACCAATGGCCATACACAGACGATACTGGACAGTGGTCAGACATACGTGTAGGCGAGTATAGCAGTCTGGAGGATTTATTAGCGCATTTTACGCAATTGGACCAGATTTTTCACAACAGACGACATCGATTTGAAGGTATGGTTATTCTGATCTTATTTATATAAACGTATTGTTCACATATCTGCTGGGGGTTTTATTTGTTGGATTGTTGTTGTTGTTGTGGGTTTTTTTTGTTTTGTTTTGTTTTGATTTTGTCACAGAGTGAAGTTTTAGAAAAATATGTAGGTTAGATTTTTAGCACTTTGATAACTGTTATTTTAACTAACCCTTTAACACACTACGTAACATGATCACGTAGTCGTGAAGGTTCAAAGATTACGATGAAAAAGATGACTTACCAAGAAAGATTTGTTTAAGGGTTATTGATCGTACACAATTCAGTACAGATGGGTTGGGGATGGTACTCTGATTGTAAAGAAATGGCTAACAGTTATGGTAATAGTGATGTCCCATTTCTTTCAGTTAAGTAATATGATCCATGTAGAGTGAGTGTGTGAAAGAATAACTTATAATAAAAACAATTCCATACGTTTTTGTCCACATACTAGCTCCTAATAAAAGGAAAGAAGGCCTGTATTGGCCAGGGAACAGACAAAAGCCCTCTAGGACAGAAGCCCTTTGACAGGGGCAGGACAAAATCCACTAGGACAAAAGCCACTCAGAGGGAGGACGAATGTCCCAAACACAAACACCGTTTATACTTTTTGAAATAAATAATTGTATTATAGTTTTCAGTGTTTTAAATATTTGCTATGAATCACAGAAATTTTAACGCACAATCACTGTGAGTGTTAGAAAATAAGAAAATATTTACAAAATATTTTGTAATATAATTGTTAAAACATAATCTTTTTTTACATACTTGATATTTTTAATAATATAATTCTACACTAAGGCATGTTAAAACAGTTAACTTTTTACAACTGCAGTTATCCAAGCTACAGTGTGTAATTGTCTTTGAGAAAAAAGGTGTAATGAACTAGAACTACACAATGAACTGCATTCCAAAAAACACCCGTCACCTACATTTGTTGAAACTAGCTGTTCTTATAACAAAGAATGCAAAAATCACAGCAGTGATAAGTTATGTCTTTATAAAATGATGGGGAATCTGCTCACAAAACATATGGCTTTATATTAATGACATGCAATTCAAAAGCTGTTTTTATATCAAAGAATGTAACAATCCCAACAAAGGTTATATACATGTAAACGTACAAGGAAACTGCATAGTAGTGATATGTAGCCTAGTGTGAGATACACAGATGTGTTTAATAAATTTGATTATATTATTTGATATTTATGAAAATATGCCTGTATTGTATGGAAATTATTAAATTGTTTTGTAGTCATTACACGAGTCAAACGTTACATTACACACTACAAAACTGTATTAAAGGGTTCAAGGGAGACTATTGTATAACAAAAATTAAATATAGTTACAATAAATAAATAAATAAATAAATAAATAAGTAAATAAATAAATAAAATACATAAACAGTTCTATAAAAATGAAGATACTAAAATGTTGTAAATATCAAATGTCTAAGAGCTTTTGTCAAACCTCAATACATTTTCCACAAAACAGATGTTACAGTTAATATTGTATAACTTAAAACTTAGCACGTACTATACGTAATATTTCACTTTACCACACCCACCCACCCGTTCAGTTCGTATTACGAATAGCAAAGATTTCATAAAAATTTTAAGACTAACACAATTTCTTCAAGCCTACAGGTGAAATATCTCCGATAGTTACACGAAGTGTTTTAATCTGGCTTCGTTTATCCTATACATAACACCGGAAGATTTTGAAAGCATTTCCTTGCATGCAGATCAGTTGAATCCATCATTTTCACTGATTCTCACATTCGTAATACGTGTATGACCGTGTTTTCCCGTGTGCAGGATAGCTCCATCACACTTGAGTGACCTGTATCTGACCCTTGGGCTATTCTGACCTTCCACTGCGAGCAGTGCGATAACGTAGTGGTATTCCTTCAGAATTCCTTCATCAAACATTCTTTCGCAATAATCAAGATAAACATTAACTGTAATACATGTACGTGCTAAAACGAGCAATGGCTGAAGTGTCAAGCAAACAGGCTGTATAGCACAGATCTGACTAGCTACATGAATGGTGTCTTTGGTACAATTTCGAGCCGAAAACGCCGTTGCTATGATTTATATTCTCATATAATTTCTAAAGAGCCAATCAAATCTACGCTAAAGTTAAAGACAGGACTGTTTTATTAAATATATGTATAACTGCGCTAGCAAAATACAGCACACAATTCGGATTGAGTTGTTATGGGGTTTAACGCGATTTTTCAGCACAGGATGGGCTATAAATGCCGGTCAGTATATAACTGGTCGAGGAAGAACCAGGGAAAACCCCTGGAAGAACCACTGACCCACGGGAAGCTACTGGCAAGCATTCTGGCGTACCCACATTGGCCGAACCCGATTCTCGAACCCACGCAGATCAGAACAGTACAGAATTTTATTGATTTTGACGTGTACATAAAGCACACAGTCAATAAAATACATTATTCATATGCAGTACTCATTTGCATGCATGAATGAATAATGGCTATAGATACCTATGTGCACATAAATCCTTGAATTATAAAGAACATTTAGTTTCATAGTCCTGCATGAACGATAGTAATATAATTAGGATGTAAGATAAATTAATAGTGTAAAATGAGCGAATTTTATTCCCTTAGCTAGAGTCATGAACTTTGTGTGTGTGTGTGTGTGTGTGTGTGTGTGTGTGTGTGTGTATTTCACGTAGCTTTAACAATCTGAGTCATATCGCTACGATATCTGTAGTGTGGCGGTTTAGAGGGATGTCTAGCACTGGGGCATCATACCGCAGACATGTGGCATCATGTCCCATCCGGTCACATTATCCTGACACCAGGTCGACCAGTCCTTACACTAACCTCTTATTGCTGAGCGCCTAGCAAGGCAGTTGTTAGTACAATTTTTTTACGTCTTTAGTATGACTCGGACGGGATCGAACCCACGACCTCCTGCATCCAAGGCGGACGCTCTAACCACTTAGGCCACCGGTGCGGTCCGAGATATGAACTAAACTTACTGATATCACATAAATTCGTCAGTACATGGGTGGGTGGGTGAGTGAGTCTTAACGTAGTTTTAACAATTTATTCAGTCATATCGCTACGATGTCTGCAGTGTGTCAGTTTAGAGGGATGTCTAGCACTGGGGCATCATACAGCAGACATGTGGCATCATGTCCCACCCGGTCACATTATCCTGACACCAGGTCGACCAGTCCTTACACTAACCTCTTATTGCTGAGCGCCTAGCAAGGCAGTTGTTAGTACAATTTTTTTACGTCTTTAGTATGACTCGGACGGGATCGAACCCACGACCTCCTGCATCCAAGGCGGACCCTCTAACCACTTAGGCCACCGGTGCGGTCCGAGATATGAACTAAACTTACTGATATCACATAAATTCGTCAGTACATGGGTGGGTGGGTGGGTGGGTGAGTGAGTGAGTGAGTCTTAACGTAGTTTTAACAATTTATTCAGTCATATCGCTACGATGTCTGCAGTGTGTCAGTTTAGAGGGATGTCTAGCACTGGGACATCATGCCGCAGACATGTATCATGATGTCCCACCCAGTCACATTATCCTGACACCGGGCCAACCAGTCCTAACACTAACCTCTTTATGCTGAGCGCCAAGCGAGGCAACTGTTAATACCATTTTGGTAAGTCTTTGGTATGACTCGGCCTTGGGTTCCAACACGAGACCTCCAGCATACGAGGCGGACGCTGTAACCACTAGGCTACCGGAGCGATCCATGTTGAGCATAAGTCCTTACAAACACCATTGTGAATATTGTACTTCTTGTACAAATACCTTTGTGTATCTTCTGGAAGGCATAGTTTCGTTTAAAAACATTTTATCATGCTTCTCACCAAACTATCAATTGTCATATTGCACTCTGCTTTCTGATCGTACTAATGAAATTTATATATGTAGAAAAACTTTAAATTCTCAACAGATGTGTGGGTTTGTCTATTGTCGAGAAAACTTGCTGAACAAAATATTATGATATATTTCACAGCACAACATACACCATCACCACCCTTGAAAAAAATAGATAGATAGATAGATAGATAGATAGATAGATAAATGAGTTCTATACCTTGCGAAGGCAGCGCAGATTCGGCTTTTATCGAAATTTATTATTCCCGTTTGGAAATAAATAGTGCACACCTTACATCTAAGTATTTTCAATGTATATTATTACCAAGGTATTGCCATCCTGATTGCTGGATCGCCGAGTTATTTGCATAAAAATTCCTGATCATTACGACACGCGAAGCGTCGAGTCATGATCCAGATTTTTTTTGTGTGCTGACAACGACAAGTGATCCAGCAAGCAAAACGCATTACTGTGATAAGGATAATTTTCATATATACACATTTTGAGGTAATTCTGATATTTGTAATTTCAAATTTATTGTGTGGGGAAACTCCAACGTTACCAATTATGAACTTCCTGCTTAATCTGTACGATAAAGTTTTGGTACGCAATTTCCGAATGTGATCTTGTTTCAGACGAACTTTTCGGCTATATTATCAACTTAAAAAAAAAAAAAAAAAAAGAAAGAAAAAGAATAACTTTATTGTATTGTATTGACAAAATGAAGGTTTGGGCCTTTCAGATATTTTACATATAACGCAAAGTTTCTTTACTAACATCACTGTGAGAGTTTTGTTCACTGTTAGTGTGGGCATTCCATCGCTAGGGGCGCTGCTATTGTATCTAGGAAACCTCGAGGATAAAGTAGCTCCAGCCTCGTTTGAGAGTATGGTAATACAGCTTCAGAAAACGGTAAAATCATTTTGTTACCTGTGGTAACTGACTGTAAAATTCTGGCCCTTTCTGATATTGAAAATTGATAGGCATATCATGAAGTATTATACTGGCCGCAATAAGAGATTTTATCCTTACTAAGATTAAGTACATTTTTTCGCAATGTGCCATCCAGTGCAAAGGAGAGGGTCTCTGTCGGAGCACAAGGACAATGGGCAAGGAAACTGGGATAGTATATCCAAATAACGTCATTTAAAAATATATTTTGAGTTTTAGGGAATACCCAATGCACAAAAAACCTGGGGTGGGACGGGGAAAACAAACATGGGCCCTAAAAGCCTTTATATTTCAAACAAAAACGGCGATGGGTGGATGTCACCCCTAACGTTCCAAGCATTAAAAATATACTGGGACCGGACTTTTTTGTCCACAGAAGGCTTTTCGCACTCTGATTTGGAGTTTCATTTTATTTAGTTGGTCTTTTTTCCCGCCCAGGCCAGCCCCTTGGCTGTCTCCGCGTGTCCTTTGAAAAGGCACTTAGCTTCTATTTCTTCGGCATCATGTACCCAATAATACGCTAATGGCGTCGTTAAGCAACAACAAAAGAATTTATTGAGGGTAACTGATATGTCAACAAGTATGCAACTTCACCCACGACATGACCGACTAAATAACAATAACAAATTCTTTGTTACACTCAGGTTACAATACGTAACATGTGAGGTAAAATATAATTATTTCACTTTGCATGCCTGTACATCAGCCATAGACGATATCATATTTTCACAGTAATTGCTGTTTAACTCAGACTGACAGCAATAATAGTCATACTCAAACGGAAGACGAACAAGTTTAAACTTAAATACAATACTGGCAAGACAGCATATAAATTACGATAAATGGAACACAAATTAACATGTAATAAACACATTACTTTACGACGATGAACCTGTTGTACTTCTTTTTTACGAAAAAAAATGGAATGAACAGCAAATACATCGAGTAAAAATGATTGCAAAGTAACGAAATTTTTTCAGAACAATATCATTTAGAAAGTTTTCTAAGAATGCCAACTTTTTTCAAACCTCACTGCTCCTAAGTGGTTAGAGCGTCCGCCTCGGATGATGGAGGTCGCGGGTTCGACCCCAGCCGAGTCAGAACGATAGACTTATAAAACTGGCACTAACAGTTGCCTCGCTTGGAGCTCAGCATGAAGAGGTTAATGTTAAGAATGGTCAGCCTGGTGTCAGGATAATGTGACAGGGTTGGACATCATGTTACATGTCTGTGGCAATATGCCCCAGTGCTAGACATCACTATAAACGGCCACACTGCAGACATCGTAGCGATATGGCTGAAAAGTTGGTTAAGACTACGTTAAAATTCCAAATCACACACACACACACACACACGCATTCTCCAAACTCAATAATTCATTAAACTTTGGTACATTTGGTATGGTTTAGATATATTTGGGTAGTAGTTACTTTCTTTGTTCTCTAAAAAAAGCTCCATTTAAGGAGATAATGATACTCATTCGTTTAAGCATTCCTGTAGTCCTGGTTTCAGGAAAAGCCTGTGTTTAAAATCAGGTTTAAAATAGCTTACAAAAACAGAATAAACTTATCCAGTACATTTCAAATAGTCGTTACAGAGGGAATCATCACCAGGCGACTCGTAAGATTTCAAATTTCTAAGTACTTTGAGCATTTCATCTGAAGAGATTGGTTCATTTAGTGATGTGTTAACTTCTATATTTAATGT
The DNA here is from genome assembly GCA_016617855.1 of Megalonaias nervosa. Lineage (NCBI taxonomy): Eukaryota > Metazoa > Mollusca > Bivalvia > Unionida > Unionidae > Megalonaias > Megalonaias nervosa. The sequence goes on from JAECUM010033961.1 coordinate 11,401, forward strand.
GTCCTCATTTTTGTCTGTCTCGCCATATTTTCATCTGATGAGTTTCTGAAACAGTTGTTAAAGGTGTCCATTTCGATAGGAGTATCATCATCTGCTGTAGTCGTATTGTTTATTGTTGACCAGTATTGTCTGGTATCGATAGGAGTATCATCATCTTCTTAGTCATATTGTTTATCATTGACCAGTATTGTCTGGTATTTGTTGTTTGCGAGTCTCTTAGTTTATCTTGGGTTGTCTTGTTACGTAAGTCTGGAAAGTTTCTGATTGTTTTATTGTAGCTTCTACTAGTAGAAAGCATACCATTCAAACTTTAGGATGTTTTATTCGTGGGTGATTTTTTTAGTAGTATGATACTTATTTCTAGCTAGCTTACACTCTCACAAAAATGGTTTACGATGTACTTTATTATGAAATATTTGTCTATTGTCCCTAATTTAAAATGTTTAACTAGCACTATCAAAAAGAAATATTGGAAATTCATCAGAAATCTCATTTACCTATTGTTTATCGATATTCGTAATTTCTCATTGTAATTTTGTTAATTAAGGCTTTTACTTGGTCTCTACTAATGCTTGCTGTGATAATATTTTTCTTATCAGATCTGCACAAAAAGATTGTGCCTCAGGTAAGGACGTATTCATCACAGTATTTACCATGAAAGTTACAACATTATGAATGTCAGAGACAATTGGAAAAAATCATGAGTACAAAATTATTTGGTAGAATTTAGACCTTCAACAGTGGTAACTTAATAGTCTATTACACTTACACCTGTACTTGTACATGTGCCCATTTTTCTGTCATATCCGATTCAGGAGTTGGCTATTGACAAATTGCAATTTCTACAAAAGTTCTAACATGCGATTGCCTGAGTTATTTCTCCCCTTTTTTATCACTGACATGCCTTTTCATCGGGATATCCACATTATTGAGACCTTGTACGTCATTAAAATGATCAGAAACGATCTGAATAAAGTATCATTGTTGTCAACATTGGTTGATAATGTAATAAAATTATCCGTATCTGATGTCCAGCTGTTTCAGTAGTAACACATTGGCTTTTCACACCTCATTCCGTCGGTATGAAGAACAAAATGGTATTTGTCAAGTCAGCCATTATTAGACCAAACGATAGATCTAAATCACCGATTTTTTTTATTTTTTTTTTATTTCTTCTATCGGTCGGTCGCATATCTCGACATTTAATAGTGATGTCACTTCAGCAAAGAAATAGAAGTGTCACCTTCACTGTCTTTCGCTTTGCGTTTCTGTGTTTCAACAACAATTTCGTAATTTCAGGAATGTCCCATTTTCCTTGTAGGATCAAATGTATGTTGATAAATGGGTTTAGTAGCGTATATTTACAACATCATGCTTCATTCAAGTTTAAGCTTAAGTAGTGTCAAAATTTAACCATTAATTTTAAATGAGCCTACATATTTGACTATTTTTCTACAGGTGATGTCAATAATTTTTGCTTTCCAATATTATTTCAATATTTTTGCCACGAATGACACATTGTGTACTTTTATGCCTGGTTAATTAGAAAACTGAACATACCGTTGACATTAAGAATGTTGCATCACACAGCAATTACGTCGCGCAACGTCAGATTGTCAAGACGAATTTGTATTAGTGGGTCACCTCAAATCGCTATGGCGACGTAAAAGAATGGGATATTTTCCTGTAAAAAACGTCGCTCTATACAACTGCGGACAAATTCTTTTTACAAGATTTCTATAGTGCAAACCTTTCAGGCCCGTTCACTGTTCAATTCGATCACATATGAAATATTTATTTTCAGAAAGCTTCTACTGGAATACTATTTAAAAACTTTATTTGCGTCTTGAAATTGTATAATGTGGGCATATTGTATGAATAGATAATATTTATGCTTGAGTGAAGTTTATACACCTGGTTTTGTTTGAAATTATCCAGCATTTTTGTCTCCAATTCTGACTTGTGAGACTGTTAACCTCTTTCCATCTCTTCACTTTGGCTTTCATTTGTCGACTGCTTTCACATTGCCATACAGATCTGTGTTAAGCGTGCCCATGCAGCTGCGAGGACAGTGGTTGCTGTGTTCATAGGGTGTGGCAAATGGGATTTAACTAAATGCATGTAATCACACCCTTTCCGCACGATCTTTTGCTCCCATAAGAGTTTCCATATTAGAAACCACTGCTTAAAAGAACCTCTCGTGTAACGAGTGTGAAAATATCCATATTTTTCACGTGTAAATATTCTGTATTACTTGAAATATTTTTACGCATATACTTGTAAATTAAAATGTGACAACTGCTTCAAAAATCATGGGTAGGTGGGTGGAGTGAAACTCTTAAAAGCTATTACCAACGTCCATGTCCACAACTCTGAGAAAAGCTAAAAACAAACTTTAGAAAAACTCACAAATGAAGTATTGTCCTTTGCCGTTTTCATTGATCGCAGCAGAATTACGCGAGTTGCGTGTGTCGCAAAAATGGCAAGGCAGCTATAAATGTAATTAGGGTGGAGACGAGATTCATCTTTTTTGATATGGGTATCGTTAATATCAGTATAAGCTGATTGGTTACAGGTAATTACAGCAGCAGGACATTATAGGATTAAATGATCATGGTTGGGTATTTATAACGATGTGTAAATTTTACCTAATCACTCAGAAAGTAAATAAAATCCGAAGGACTTTATGTAAACTTTGTGAGTAATTAGGTAAAATTTACACATCGATGCATACCCAACCATGATCATTTAATCCTTATAATTCCAATTTACTTCCTTTCTAACATCAGATCAGCAGATTTAATCAACAAAACATTCACTTTTATTTACCTCGAAGTTTTCTTTCATTAGCCTCTTAACTGCGATAGAATACATAGCCCTATCATCGCTTGCCAAGATTCATTGATTCTTTATCCAGTGATACGGGGTAGAATGTCATAGCGGGTCATGCCAGTGATATATTGTTATGATCATTATTTTAATATATAAAAAATGGTTGTTGCGGTTAAACCAGGAATATTCCTTTTGTTTTCGAAAATTTCGCTTGAGTATTACATGTATTGTTATAGCAACATCGTTGTTACTTTCTACGCATTTCGATCTTTCAAAAGCAAAATCGTGTCCATTTTTAGTGAGATCCCTTGGTTGACATGACCCTGACCTTTAATAACCGCTGCTGTAACTTGTTGTCGAGGTGAAATGCAATAATTTCCTAAGATTGGCTTATAAAGCCTGCCATATGCCTTCTTCGGCAAAAGGGGTGAGTATTGGAGTGCAGGAAGGTCTGTGCAATTACATTGTTTTAGCTTCTAATGGTCGATTTTAATCTGTGGCTTGATATTTTTGATCGAAAATCACAGGAGTGGGTGGGTGGGAGCTTGTTATTATTAGGGTGTAAAGCGTTGATATAGATAAAACTTCACATCAAATGATCTGGACACAGGGAACCAAAAGTAGTCCGCAGAATTTATCGATGTGTAAAAAATTCCAGGTAAATATCACGTGACCGTTTACATCCAGTATAAACGTAGAAAACGCAGTAAATTCATAAAATTGGAATTATTGCTACATGAATATTAATATAGCAATAAAACAAATAATATGGATAGAAACTGCATTTACGTTGAATGCAGGAATATCCATGTCGCTACAACTTTTGCAATACTTTTTTGACGTAGATTATTTTTTTATGACGCAATAAGAATAATAATTATTTATTTCAGACTGCATTGTCCGTACATTGAAATTAAAATATAAATATCAACTAAAAGTATTTTAAACATTAAAGATTATAATTTATAGGTGCCTTATGTACAAATATACGGACACATATACAGCTGAAGAATGCATCTGACATTAAGAATGAAATCATGTAAGACATTTAAAGAGTAAACTTTACCCTCTGTCTATAATCCGAGAATTTAAACGAATGTCCTAGTTATAGTTATACCCTTTCAGTTCTTTAAGAGAATGTACCCTGTCTACTGGGAATGACAATTGTTTAAAAAATAGGAAACAGTTATCAACGAGGAATGTCAAATGTAATACAGTTATTTTGAGTATTTATACCTTGACTCGCGTCTAATTATATTTATTGATTCAAGATTTTTAACAACTTGTATTTAACATCAAAATAATGTTTTCATTCGCTTGCCATTAATAATCCCGTCACGCATCTGGATTTTCTTTAAATCCAGTTGGAAATGAATTTAGGATTTGTGGCAAAAACAGATCGACATGCTGCTCCCAAATAAGAGAAATAAAAAATCCCGGCTGAAAACAGTTGTTCATCTTTTAGCATTATAAAAACATAGAAGAAAGATAATATGATTTGTACAGAGTATTCCTCAATATCAAGACGAAACAGCGTACTGATCATCCATATAAAGAATAAAATTAGTTTATTTAAAGTAATATGTGGAGAACAATAGTAAATTACCGTTGGAGAAGGGATCGAAACGAAACACATTTCATGGGATAAATGAAAATTAAATGTGCGATTCATCACCTTCTTCACAAAATGTATTCATGATTATGTTTATCATCAAAACAACAAAATAAGATATAAAAAAAAGAGTGAAAAAAGAAAACAAGAAAACTGAAGTAGAATACATTAATTTTAAGCTTTTAAAAGCTTTTACATCCTTAATTAAATCACCGAAAAAATGAATCACATTGAAATGAATTACGCAGGAAAAATAAATTATAACTTACCCACCTCCGCGAGCACTTACACTCGCATCCATCAATGCAATGCATCCTTCTCACGCCCCCGCTATGGGATCGATCCTAGATCGATTCAGACAACGACTTTTATCCTCTTTCCACGTTCGTGTGAATTGATCATGTCTGAAATAACATCTTTTTGCTCTACGGTCCTATAATAGGAACACCTCGTGTTTTTTCTTCCAAAATCATTTTGGAAATAATTCAACAGAGTCCTAGAGAGTAAAAGGATGTAATCACCGGAAAATGGCGGGTAGCTCAGTTCACTTTCGAAGTAAGCAATATGAAAGAGTATAATGCGTACAATACAGATAATAAAAAGTTCCCTGATGCGTACTGTATAGATGATAGAAAGTTATCTAATGCATACAATATAGATAATATAAAGTGATCTAATGCGTACAATACAGATGATGGAAAGTTATCTAATGCGTTCAATATAGATGGTAAAAAGTTATCTAATGCGTACAATAATGATAAAAAGTTATCTAATGCGTACAATATAGATGATAGAACGTTAGCTAATTAATCTATCATAAAAAGTGACATCCTTGAATGTTTCGCCAACATGGAATCACCTCAGTCAATGAGAGGCTTCAGTGAACTCTGAAACGACATAAATTTTTTTAGTATGCAGTGGTGTCTACTGTAATAGTATTTCTGATCGTTGACGGAAAAGCCGCCTTAGCATGTTCCAATAACGGGGCCTCCGACCACCATAACTGAGTGCTCGGTATCTTTTAAAATTTAGGCTTTAGCAGTCTGTTTTTATAGTTTCGATGAGTATATATCATGGACAAAGCATTTATTTTATAAGCTCCTCCAATTTAGTGCAGTGCAGACTAAACTGCTAATAATATAACATCATAACAAGAGAACCTGAAAGAGACTGAGGCTCTGCTGGACGAAAAGAATTTCCAGGAAGTCAAGATATGACCATTTCTTCTTCAAATCTCGAGTGTTGAAATCATCTGATATATTCGTCAGTGACAGCAAGATTTTCAAACCATTCTCGCTACACCTTCGTATCTCTGATGAGCAGGTGTATTAACCCGATTGTAGTACGAGAGTGGTGCACACATGTGTATATGTGAGCATGTCTTAACAGAGTTAATACATTTTATTAAAGTTCTTTTAGCAATACTGAACATGTCAACCTTGCCACGGCAATACAACTATACTGAATGTCAACCTTGCCACGGCAATACAACTATACTGAATATGTCAACCTTGCCACGGCAATGTGCAACTATACTGAATATCAACCTTGCCACGGCAATACAACTATGCTGAACATGTCAACCTTGCCACGGCAATAAAACTATACTGAACATGTCAACCTTGCCACGGCAATACACCTATACTGAATATGTCAACCTTGCCACGGCAATACAACTATGAAGAGAGATTCATTGTAATGAATATGTCAACCTTATCTCAAAAGAAATACACTGTGACAAATTTCTTGTGGATTGGTTTTTGTTAGATTTTTATCGCATAATTCAGCCAGGTCAAGTGTCTAAATGCCTACGGCGTGCGCATTTAATTCTGTTTTATCAGCAATCACTGCTGCGATGTAATTGGTCAGTTTTCTGCGGTGGACAGAGGGGGTGAAGTATCATTTAATTCTCACATATAAATACAAGTTTAGTGAAAGGCGTGACATGGCAATATCTGTCGATAAACTATAATCTAAACGAACATAAAGGAATTAGTCTCGCGATCAAATCGTTG
>JAECUM010033962.1:0-48869 GCA_016617855.1 Megalonaias nervosa
TGCTTTCAAGAGTCACGGTCCACTACATGGATTTCATAAAGTCATCAGGTCTTAGAAAACGTTCTGGAAAATGGATGTTTACATGTCGTTAAGTAGCAGTGAATAGAAATATAAGGGTCCAATCTACTGGCAAATGTAGAAATGTCAGAAATTGGCGCCATGAGACATGAAATATACAAACTCTATCGTGAATGCAGCCAAGTTGCTCCAAAGTGGAAGTTTATCTGATAGAAAGTAGTTGTGAAGAGAAATGAAGGATTCCTATCTGTAGAAAAATGCATGATTCCTACAAATTGGCGTGAACAGACTGGAGTGATACAAAGTGTTTTATAAATTCAAAAGCGTCAACAAAACCTACTCAAACCCTCCTTTCACCTGTCGATAAATACTTGTGAAGAGAAATAAAATAAATATCTTAAATAGCAATCAAATCGTCCTATCTACTGACAAATGCACAGCTGCCAGAAATTGGCCAAAATCGACATCAACCATACAAAATCTTTCCTAATTGCAAAAGCTTCAGAAAAATGTTCACAAAAGTAGATTTTTCTGTGTCACTAAGTAGCTGCGAAGGGAAATACATGGTTCCTTTAAACTGTCAAATCTTTGATTGTCAGAAATTGACTTCAAGAGAATCAAACCATCCAATGAGTTTCACAAAGGCATAAGAGTCATCCTAACGTTTCAAAATATGCATGCTTAGCTGTCTATAGTTAGCTGTGAAGACATATAAAGGGTTCCTCTCTACTGACAAGTGCAATATTGACATATATTGGCATCAAGAGACACGAGGCATCGAATGCGGTTTATAAATGTAATAGTGTCAGCAAAACTTATCATATATGCATGTCCAACTGTCATTACGATGTTGTGATGAGAAATAAATAGTTCCTCTATAGTGACAAATGTATGATTGCCACAAATTGGTGTAAAGGGACTTGAACTGTCCAATGAGTTTCATAAAAGAATAAGTGGCAACAAAACCTTCTCAAAAGTGCAACTTTTTCTGATATTGATTAGTGGTGATGAGAAATAAATTCTGCATATCTACGGAGCAATTAGGTAGTTCTACGATTCTCATAAATTGGCTTCAAGACAAGCAAACCATCCAAAGAGTTTTATCACTGCATAAGAGTCATCAAAACGTTATAAAATGTGCATGCTTTCTTGTCAATAGTTAGTTGTGAAGGGATATACTAGGTTCCTAGATATTGACCAATGTATGATTCCCACAAATTCTTGTCAAGAAACTTGAACTGCCCAATGATTTTCATAAAGGCATAAGTGTCAACAAAATCTTCTCAAAAGGGCAACATTTTCTGATATCAATTGGTTGTAAAGAGAACTAAATTCTTCCTATCTACTGCGAAATGCATGATTGCCACATCCTGTGTTCAGGGGACTTGAACTGTCCAATGACTTTCACAAATGCCTAAATGACAGCCAAAGTTCTCAAAAGTGGAAGTTTATGTAATATGAAGTAGTTGTGAAGAGAAATAAAGGGTTCCGATCTACTGACAAATGCATGATTGCCACAAAATGGCGTGAAGAGACACGAATGATACAAGGTGTTTAATAAATTCATAAGCGTCAACAAAACCTTCTCAAATTTACCTTTCACCTGTCAATAAATAGTTGGGAAAAGAAATAAAATGTTCCTTTCTACCGACAAATGCATGAATGAGGGAAATTGGCGTCATGAGACAGGAACATACAAGATGTTTCGTAAATGAGATAGCGTCAGCAGAAAGGGCTTCAAGATGCATTTCACATGTCATAAAGTAGATGTGAAGAGACATAACATTATACTTTATACTGACAAATGCATGATGGCAAGAAATTGGTTTCAAGAGACACGGTCTATTAAATGGGTTTCATAAAGACATCAGTTTCTAGAAAACGTTCTGACAAATGGATGTTTATGTGTCATTAAGTAGCTGTGGAGAGAAATAAAGGGGTCCTATCTACTGACAAACGCACGCCTGCCAGAGATTTGCGTCACGAGACATGAATCATATCAAGTCTTTCAAAAATGCAAATGCGTCAATAAGAAGTTCTCAAAAGTACATTTTTCATTGTCATTAAGTAGCTGCGAAGGGAAATAAATGGTTCCTTTAAACTGGCAAATGTAGGATTATCAGAAATTGGCTTCAGGAGAATCAAACCATCCAACGAGTTTCGTAAATGCGTAAGAGTCAGCAAAACGTCTTAAAACGTTCATGATTTAGCTGTCATTAATTAGTTGTGAAGAGATATAACGGGTTCCTCGCTATTGACAAATGCAGGATTGCCAGATATTGGCGTCAAGAGACACGAGGCATCGAGTGAGTTTCATGAATGCATAAGTGTCAGAAAAACTTGTCAAATATGCATATCTGTCATTGCGAAGATGTGAAGAGAAATAAAGGATTCCTATATACTGACAAATATATGCTTCTCACAAATTGTTGTCAAGGGACATGAAATGTCCATTGATTTTCTAAAAGGCATAAGTGTCAACAAAATCTTCTCAAAAGTGCAACATTTCCTGATATTAATTAGTTGTGAAGGGAAATACATTATTCCTATCTACTGAGAAATGCATGATTGCCACATCCTGTGTTCAGGGGACTTGAACTGTCCAATGACTTTCACAAATGCATAAATGACAGACAAAGGTCTGAAAAGTGGACGTTTATGTGATATTAAGTAGTTGTGAAGAGAAATAAAGGGTTCCGATCTACTGAAAAATGCATGACTGCCACAAATTCGCGTGAAGAGACACGAATAATATAAGGTGTTTATTAAATACGTAAGCGTCAACAAAACCTTCTCAAATGTTCCTTTCACCTATCAATAAATAGTTGTGAAGAATAATAATATGTTCCTTTCTACTGATAAATGCATGTTTGACAAATTGGCGACATGAGACAGGAACATATAAGATGTTTCATAAATGAAATCGCGTCAACAAGAAGGACTCACAAGTGCATTTCACATGTCATTAAGTAGATGTGAACAGACATCAAACTATAATTTATACTGACAAATGTATGATGGTATGAAATTGGTTTCAAGACTCAATGTCCACTACATGGCTTTCATAAAGTCATAAGTTGCAAGGAAACATTCTGAAAAATGGATGTTTACATGTCATTAAGTAGCAGTGAACAGAAATAAAGGGCTCCTATCTACTGACAAAAGCACGAATGTCAGACATTGGCGCCAAGAGACATGAAATATACAAACCCTATCGTAAATGCAAAAGAGCCAATAAGAAGTTCTCAAAAGTACATTTTTCAATATCATTAAGAAGCTGCAAAGGGAAATAAATGGTTCCCTTAAACTCAAAACAGTTCGATTGTCATAAATTGGCATCAAGAGAATCAAACCATCCAATGAGATCCCTAAATGCATAAGAGTCATCAAAACGTTTTCAAATGTACATGCTTAGCTGTATTTAGTTAGTTGTGAAGAGATATAAAGGGTTCCTATATACTGACAAATGTATGATTGCCACAAGTTGTTGTCAAGGGATTTAAACTGCCCAATGAGTTTCATAAAGGCAGAAGTGTCAAGAAAACCTTCTCAAAAGTGGAACTTTTTCTAATATAAAGTAGTTGTTAAGAGAAATAAATGCTTCCTATCTACTGACAAATGCATCATTGCCACGTCCTGTGATCAGGGCACTTGAACTGTTCAATGACTTTCATAAATGCATAAATAACAGCCAACGTTTCCCAAAAGTTAAAGTTTATCTGATATTAAGTAGTTGTGTAGATACATAAAGGGTTCCTATCTGTTGACAAATGCATGATTATCAAAATTTGGCGTGAAGACACTGGAATGATACAAGATGTTTCATAAATGAAAAAGGGTCAACAACAAGGCCGCAAAAGTGCATTTCACATGTCATTAAGTAGATCTGAAAAGACATAAAAGTATCCTTTAACTGACAAATGCATGATGGCAAGAAATTGCTTTCAAGAGTCACGGTCCACTACATGGATTTCAAAAGTCATCAGTTCTTAGAAAACGGTCTTAAAAAATGGATGTTTACATGTCATTAAGTAGCAGTGAATAGAAATATAAGGGTCCAATCTACTGGCAAATGTAGAAATGTCAGAAATTGGCGCCATGAGACATGAAATATACAAACTCTATCGTGAATGCAGCCAAGTTGCTCCAAAGTGGAAGTTTATCTGATAGAAAGTAGTTGTGAAGAGAAATGAAGGATTCCTATCTGTAGAAAAATGCATGATTCCTACAAATTGGCGTGAACAGACTGGAGTGATACAAAGTGTTTTATAAATTCAAAAGCGTCAACAAAACCTACTCAAACCCTCCTTTCACCTGTCGATAAATACTTGTGAAGAGAAATAAAATAAATATCTTAAATATCAATCAAATCGTCCTATCTACTGACAAATGCACAGCTGCCAGAAATTGGCCAAAATCGACATCAACCATACAAAATCTTTCCTAATTGCAAAAGCTTCAGACAAATGTTCACAAAAGTAGATTTTTCTGTGTCACTAAGTAGCTGCGAAGGGAAATACATGGTTCCTTTAAACTGTCAAATCTTTGATTGTCAGAAATTGACTTCAAGAGAATCAAACCATCCAATGAGTTTCACAAAGGTATAAGAGTCATCCTAACGTTTCAAAATATGCATGCTTAGCTGTCTATAGTTAGTTGTGAAGACATATAAAGGGTTCCTCTCTACTGACAAGTGCAATATTGACATATATTGGCATCAAGAGACACGAGGCATCGAATGCGGTTTATAAATGCAATAGTGTCAGCAAAACTTATCATATATGCATGTCCAACTGTCATTACGATGTTGTGATGAGAAATAAATAGTTCCTCTATAGTGACAAATGTATGATTGCCACAAATTGGTGTAAAGGGACTTGAACTGTCCAATGAGTTTCATAAACGAATAAGTGGCAACAAAACCTTCTCAAAAGTGCAACTTTTTCTGATATTGATTAGTGGTGATGAGAAATAAATTCTGCATATCTACGGAGCAATTAGGTAGTTCTACGATTCTCATAAATTGGCTTCAAGACAAGCAAACCATCCAAAGAGTTTTATCACTGCATAAGAGTCATCAAAACGTTATAAAATGTGCATGCTTTCTTGTCAATAGTTAGTTGTGAAGGGATATAATAGGTTCCTAGATATTGACCAATGTATGATTCTCACAAATTCTTGTCAAGAAACTTGAACTGCCCAATGATTTTCATAAAGGCATAAGTGTCAACAAAATCTTCTCAAAAGGGCAACATTTTCTGATATCAATTGGTTGTAAAGAGAACTAAATTCTTCCTATCTACTGCGAAATGCATGATTGCCACATCCTGTGTTCAGGGGACTTGAACTGTCCAATGACTTTCACAAATGCATAAATGACAGCCAAAGTTCTCAAAAGTGGAAGTTTATGTAATATTAAGTAGTTGTGAAGAGAAATAAAGGGTTCCGATCTACTGACAAATGCATGATTGCCACAAAATGGCGTGAAGAGACACGAATGATACAAGGTGTTTAATAAATTCATAAGCGTCAACAAAACCTTCTCAAATGTACCTTTCACCTGTCAATAAATAGTTGGGAAAAGAAATAAAATGTTCCTTTCTACCGACAAATGCATGAATGAGGGAAATTGGCGTCATGAGACAGGAACATACAAGATGTTTCGTAAATGAGATAGCGTCAGCAAAAAGGGCTTCAAGATGCATTTCACATGTCATAAAGTAGATGTGAAGAGACATAACATTATACTTTATACTGACAAATGCATGATGGCAAGAAATTGGTTTCAAGAGACACGGTCTATTAAATGGGTTTCATAAAGACATCAGTTTCTAAAAAACGTTCTGACAAATGGATGTTTATGTGTCATTAAGTAGCTGTGGAGAGAAATAAAGGGGTCCTATCTACTGACAAACGCACGCCTGCCAGAGATTTGCGTCACGAGACATGAATCATATCAAGTCTTTCAAAAATGCAAATGCGTCAATAAGAAGTTCTCAAAAGTACATTTTTCATTGTCATTAAGTAGCTGCGAAGGGAAATAAATGGTTCCTTTAAACTGGCAAATGTAGGATTATCAGAAATTGGCTTCAGGAGAATCAAACCATCCAACGAGTTTCGTAAATGCGTAAGAGTCAGCAAAACGTCTTAAAACGTTCATGATTTAGCTGTCATGAATTAGTTGTGAAGAGATATAACGGGTTCCTCGCTATTGACAAATGCAGGATTGCCAGATATTGGCGTCAAGAGACACGAGGCATCGAGTGAGTTTCATGAATGCATAAGTGTCAGAAAAACTTGTCAAATATGCATATCTGTCATTGCGAAGATGTGAAGAGAAATAAAGGATTCCTATATACTGACAAATATATGCTTCTCACAAATTGTTGGCAAGGGACATGAAATGTCCATTGATCTTCAAAAAGGCATATTGTCAACAAAATCTTCTCAAAAGTGCAACATTTCCTGATATTAATTAGTTGTGAAGGGAAATACATTATTCCTATCTACTGAGAAATGCATGATTGCCACATCCTGTGTTCAGGGGACTTGAACTGTCCAATGACTTTCACAAATGCATAAATGACAGACAAAGGTCTGAAAAATGGACGTTTATGTGATATTAAGTAGTTGGGAAGAGAAATAAAGGTTCCCGATCTACTGAAAAATGCATGACTGCCACAAATTCGCGTGAAGAGACACGAATAATATAAGGTGTTTATTAAATACGTAAGCGTCAACAAAACCTTCTCAAATGTTCCTTTCACCTATCAATAAATAGTTGTGAAGAATAATAATATGTTCCTTTCTACTGATAAATGCATGTTTGACAAATTGGCGACATGAGACAGGAACATATAAGATGTTTCATAAATGAAATCGCGTCAACAAGAAGGACTCACAAGTGCATTTCACATGTCATTAAGTAGATGTGAACAGACATCAAACTATAATTTATACTGACAAATGTATGATGGTATGAAATTGATTTCAAGACTCAATGTCCACTACATGGCTTTCATAAAGTCATAAGTTGCAAGGAAACATTCTGAAAAATGGATGTTTACATGTCATTAAGTAGCAGTGAACAGAAATAAAGGGCTCCTATCTACTGACAAAAGCACGAATGTCAGACATTGGCGCCAAGAGACATGAAATATACAAACCCTATCGTAAATGCAAAAGAGCCAATAAGAAGTTCTCAAAAGTACATTTTTCAATATCATTAAGAAGCTGCAAAGGGAAATAAATGGTTCCCTTAAACTCAAAACAGTTCGATTGTCATAAATTGGCATCAAGAGAATCAAACCATCCAATGAGATCCCTAAATGCATAAGAGTCATCAAAACGTTTTCAAATGTACATGCTTAGCTGTATTTAGTTAGTTGTGAAGAGATATAAAGGGTTCCTATATATTGACAAATGTATGATTGCCACAAGTTGTTGTCAAGGGATTTAAACTGCCCAATGAGTTTCATAAAGGCAGAAGTGTCAAGAAAACCTTCTCAAAAGTGGAACTTTTTCTAATATAAAGTAGTTGTTAAGAGAAATAAACGCTTCCTATCTACTGACAAATGCATCATTGCCACGTCCTGTGATCAGGGCACTTGAACTGTTCAATGACTTTCATAAATGCATAAATAACAGCCAACGTTTCCCAAAAGTTAAAGTTTATCTGATATTAAGTAGTTGTGTAGATACATAAAGGGTTCCTATCTGTTGACAAATGCATGATTATCAAAATTTGGCGTGAAGACACTGGAATGATACAAGATGTTTCATAAATGAAAAAGGGTCAACAACAAGGCCCCAAAAGTGCATTTCACATGTCATTAAGTAGATCTGAAGAGACATAAAAGTATCCTTTAACTGACAAATGCATGATGGCAAGAAATTGCTTTCAAGAGTCACGGTCCACTACATGGATTTCATAAAGTCATCAGTTCTTAGAAAATGTTCTGAAAAATGGATGTTTACATGTCATTAAGTAGCAGTGAATAGAAATATAAGGGTTCAATCTACTGGCAAATGTAGAAAGTCATAAATTGGCGCCATGAGACATGAAATATACAAACTCTATCACAAATGCATCCAAGTTGCTTCAAAGTGGAAGTTTATCTGATAGAAAGTAGTTGTGAAGAGAAATGAAGGATTCCTATCTGTAGAAAAATGCATGATTCCTACAAATTGGCGTGAACAGACTGGAGTGATACAAAGTGTTTTATAAATTCAAAAGCGTCAACAAAACCTACTCAAACCCTCCTTTCACCTGTCGATCAATACTTGTGAATAGAAATAAAATAAATATCTTAAATATCAATAAAATCGTCCTATCTACTGACAAATGCACAACTGCCAGAAATTGGCCAAAATCGACATGAACCATACAAAATCTTTCCTAATTGCAAAAGCTTCAGAAAAAAAGTTCACAAAAGTAGATTTTTCTGTGTCACTAAGTAGCTGCGAAGGGAAATAAATGGTTCCTTTAAACTGTCAAATCTTTGATTGGTCAGAATTTAACTTCAAGAGAATCAAACCATCCAATGAGTTTCACAAAGGCATAAGAGTCATCCTAACGTTTCAAAATATGCATGCTTAGCTGTCTATAGTTAGTTGTGAAGACATATAAAGGGTTCCTCTCTACTGACAAGTGCAATATTGACATATATTGGCATCAAGAGACACGAGGCATCGAATGCGGTTTATAAATGCAATAGTGTCAGCAAAACTTATCATATATGCATGTCCAACTGTCATTACGATGTTGTGATGAGAAATAAATAGTTCCTCTATAGTGACAAATGTATGATTGCCACAAATTGGTGTAAAGGGACTTGAACTGTCCAATGAGTTTCATAAACGAATAAGTGGCAACAAAACCTTCTCAAAAGTGCAACTTTTTCTGATATTGATTAGTCGTGATGAGAAATAAATTCTTCATATCTACGGAGCAATTAGGTAGTTCTACGATTCTCATAAATTGGCTTCAAGACAAGCAAACCATCCAAAGAGTTTTATCACTGCATAAGAGTCATCAAAACGTTATAAAATGTGCATGCTTTCTTGTCAATAGTTAGTTGTGAAGGGATATAATAGGTTCCTAGATATTGACCAATGTATGATTCCCACAAATTCTTGTCAAGGAACTTGAACTGCCCAATGATTTTCATAAAGGCATAAGTGTCAACAAAATCTTCTCAAAAGGGCAACATTTTCTGATATCAATTGGTTGTAAAGAGAACTAAATTCTTCCTATCTACTGCGAAATGCATGATTGCCACATCCTGTGTTCAGGGGACTTGAACTGTCCAATGACTTTCACAAATGCATAAATGACAGCCAAAGTTCTCAAAAGTGGAAGTTTATGTAATATTAAGTAGTTGTGAAGAGAAATAAAGGGTTCCGATCTACTGACAAATGCATGATTGCCACAAAATGGCGTGAAGAGACACGAATGATACAAGGTGTTTAATAAATTCATAAGCGTCAACAAAACCTTCTCAAATTTACCTTTCACCTGTCAATAAATAGTTGGGAAAAGAAATAAAATGTTCCTTTCTACCGACAAATGCATGAATGAGGGAAATTGGCGTCATGAGACAGGAACATACAAGATGTTTCGTAAATGAGATAGCGTCAGCAAAAAGGGCTTCAAGATGCATTTCACATGTCATAAAGTAGATGTGAAGAGACATAACATTATACTTTATACTGACAAATGCATGATGGCAAGAAATTGGTTTCAAGAGACACGGTCTATTAAATGGGTTTCCTAAAGACATCAGTTTCTAGAAAACGTTCTGACAAATGGATGTTTATGTGTCATTAAGTAGCTGTGGAGAGAAATAAAGGGGTCCTATCTACTGACAAACGCACGCCTGCCAGAGATTTGCGTCACGAGACATGAATCATATCAAGTCTTTCAAAAATGCAAATGCGTCAATAAGAAGTTCTCAAAAGTACATTTTTCATTGTCATTAAGTAGCTGCGAAGGGAAATAAATGGTTCCTTTAAACTGGCAAATGTAGGATTATCAGAAATTGGCTTCAGGAGAATCAAACCATCCAACGAGTTTCGTAAATGCGTAAGAGTCAGCAAAACGTCTTAAAACGTTCATGATTTAGCTGTCATTAATTAGTTGTGAAGAGATATAACGGGTTCCTCGCTATTGACAAATGCAGGATTGCCAGATATTGGCGTCAAGAGACACGAGGCATCGAGTGAGTTTCATGAATGCATAAGTGTCAGAAAAACTTGTCAAATATGCATATCTGTCATTGCGAAGATGTGAAGAGAAATAAAGGATTCCTATATACTGACAAATATATGCTTCTCACAAATTGTTGTCAAGGGACATGCAATGTCCATTGATTTTCTAAAGGCATAAGTGTCAACAAAATCTTCTCAAAAGTGCAACATTTCCTGATATTAATTAGTTGTGAAGGGAAATACATTCTTCCTATCTACTGAGAAATGCATGATTGCCACATCCTGTGTTCAGGGGACTTGAACTCTCCAATGACTTTCCCAAATGCATAAATGACAGCCAAAGGTCTGAAAAGTGGACGTTTGTGTGATATTAAGTAGTTGTGAAGAGAAATAAAGGGTTCCGATCTACTGAAAAATGCATGATTGCCACAAATTCGCGTGAAGAGACACGAATAATATAAGGTGTTTATTAAATACGTAAGCGTCAACAAAACCTTCTCAAATGTTCCTTTCACCTATCAATAAATAGTTGTGAAGAATAATAATATGTTCCTTTCTACTGATAAATGCATGTTTGACAAATTGGCGACATGAGACAGGAACATATAAGATGTTTCATAAATGAAATCGCGTCAACAAGAAGGACTCACAAGTGCATTTCACATGTCATTAAGTAGATGTGAACAGACATCAAACTATAATTTATACTGACAAATGTATGATGGTATGAAATTGGTTTCAAGACTCAATGTCCACTACATGGCTTTCATAAAGTCATAAGTTGCAAGGAAACATTCTGAAAAATGGATGTTTACATGTCATTAAGTAGCAGTGAACAGAAATAAAGGGCTCCTATCTACTGACAAAAGCACGAATGTCAGACATTGGCGCCAAGAGACATGAAATATACAAACCTATCGTAAATGCAAAAGATCCAATAAGAAGTTCTCAAAAGTACATTTTTCAATATCATTAAGAAGCTGCAAAGGGAAATAAATGGTTCCCTTAAACTCAAAACAGTTCGATTGTCATAAATTGGCATCAAGAGAATCAAACCATCCAATGAGATCCCTAAATGCATAAGAGTCATCAAAACGTTTTCAAATGTACATGCTTAGCTGTATTTAGTTAGTTGTGAAGAGATATAAATGGTTCCTATATACTGACAAATGTATGATTGCCACAAGTTGTTGTCAAGGGATTTAAACTGCCCAATGAGTTTCATAAAAGCACAAGTGTCAAGAAAACCTTCTCAAATGTGGAACTTTTGATAATTTAAGTAGTTGTTAAGAGAAATAAACGCTTCCTATCTACTGACAAATGCATCATTGCCACGTCCTGTGTTCAGGGGACTTGAACTGTCCAATGACTTTCACAAATGCATAAATGACAGCCAAAGTTCTCAAAAGTGGAAGTTTATGTAATATTAAGTAGTTGTGAAGAGAAATAAAGGGTTCCGATCTACTGACAAATGCATGATTGCCACAAAATGGCGTGAAGAGACACGAATGATACAAGGTGTTTAATAAATTCATAAGCGTCAACAAAACCTTCTCAAATGTACCTTTCACCTGTCAATAAATAGTTGGGAAAAGAAATAAAATGTTCCTTTCTACCGACAAATGCATGAATGAGGGAAATTGGCGTCATGAGACAGGAACATACAAGATGTTTCGTAAATGAGATAGCGTCAGCAAAAAGGGCTCCAAGATGCATTTCACATGTCATAAAGTAGATGTGAAGAGACATAACATTATACTTTATACTGACAAATGCATGATGGCAAGAAATTGGTTTCAAGAGACACGGTCTATTAAATGGGTTTCCTAAAGACATCAGTTTCTAGAAAACGTTCTGACAAATGGATGTTTATGTGTCATTAAGTAGCTGTGGAGAGAAATAAAGGGGTCCTATCTACTGACAAACGCACGCCTGCCAGAGATTTGCGTCACGAGACATGAATCATATCAAGTCTTTCAAAAATGCAAATGCGTCAATAAGAAGTTCTCAAAAGTACATTTTTCATTGTCATTAAGTAGCTGCGAAGGGAAATAAATGGTTCCTTTAAACTGTCAAATGTAGGATTATCAGAAATTGGCTTCAGGAGAATCAAACCATCCAACGAGTTTCGTAAATGCGTAAGAGTCAGCAAAACGTCTTAAAACGTTCATGATTTAGCTGTCATTAATTAGTTGTGAAGAGATATAACGGGTTCCTCGCTATTGACAAATGCAGGATTGCCAGATATTGGCGTCAAGAGACACGAGGCATCGAGTGAGTTTCATGAATGCATAAGTGTCAGAAAAACTTGTCAAATATGCATATCTGTCATTGCGAAGATGTGAAGAGAAATAAAGGATTCCTATATACTGACAAATATATGCTTCTCACAAATTGTTGTCAAGGGACATGAAATGTCCATTGATTTTCTAAAAGGCATAAGTGTCAACAAAATCTTCTCAAAAGTGCAACATTTCCTGATATTAATTAGTTGTGAAGGGAAATACATTATTCCTATCTACTGAGAAATGCATGATTGCCACATCCTGTGTTCAGGGGACTTGAACTGTCCAATGACTTTCACAAATGCATAAATGACAGCCAAAGGTCTGAAAAGTGGACGTTTATGTGATATTAAGTAGTTGTGAAGAGAAATAAAGGGTTCCGATCTACTGAAAAATGCATGATTGCCACAAATTCGCGTGAAGAGACACGAATAATATAAGGTGTTTATTAAATACGTAAGCGTCAACAAAACCTTCTCAAATGTTCCTTTCACCTATCAATAAATAGTTGTGAAGAATAAATATGTTCCTTTCTACTGACAAATGCCTGTTTCACAAATTGGCGACATGAGACAGGAACATATAAGATGTTTCATAAATGAAATCGTGTCAACAAGAAGGACTCACAAGTGCATTTCACATGTCATTAAGTAGATGTGAACAGACATCAAACTATAATTTATACTGACAAATGCATGATGGTATGAAATTGGTTTCAAGACTCAATGTCCACTACATGGCTTTCATAAAGTCATAAGTTGCAAGGAAACATTCTGAAAAATGGATGTTTACATGTCATTAAGTAGCAGTGAACAGAAATAAAGGGCTCCTATCTACTGACAAAAGCACGAATGTCAGACATTGGCGCCAAGAGACATGAAATATACAAACCCTATCGTAAATGCAAAAGAGCCAATAAGAAGTTCTCAAAAGTACATTTTTCAATATCATTAAGAAGCTGCAAAGGGAAATAAATGGTTCCCTTAAACTCAAAACAGTTCGATTGTCATAAATTGGCAGCAAGAGAATCAAACCATCCAATGAGATCCCTAAATGCATAAGAGTCATCAAAACGTTTTCAAATGTGCATGCTTAGCTGTAAATAGTTAGTTGTGAAGAGATATAAAGGGTTCCTATATACTGACAAATGTATGATTGCCACAAGTTGTTGTCAAGGGATTTAAACTGTCCAATGAGTTTCATAAAGGCACAAGTGTCAAGAAAACCTTCTCAAAAGTGGAACTTTTTCTGATATTAAGTAGTTGTTAAGAGAAATAAACGCTTCCTATCTACTGACAAATGCATCATTGCCACGTCCTGTGATCAGGGCACTTGAACTGTTCAATGACTTTCATAAATGCATAAATAACAGCCAACGTTTCCCAAAAGTTAAAGTTTATCTGATATTAAGTAGTTGTGTAGATACATAAAGGGTTCCTATCTGTTGACAAATGCATGATTATCAAAATTTGGCGTGAAGACACTGGAATGATACAAGATGTTTCATAAATGAAAAAGGGTCAACAACAAGGCCCCAAAAGTGCATTTCACATGTCATTAAGTAGATCTGAAGAGACATAAAAGTATCCTTTAACTGACAAATGCATGATGGCAAGAAATTGCTTTCAAGAGTCACGGTCCACTACATGGATTTCATAAAGTCATCAGGTCTTAGAAAACGTTCTGGAAAATGGATGTTTACATGTCGTTAAGTAGCAGTGAATAGAAATATAAGGGTCCAATCTACTGGCAAATGTAGAAATGTCAGAAATTGGCGCCATGAGACATGAAATATACAAACTCTATCGTGAATGCAGCCAAGTTGCTCCAAAGTGGAAGTTTATCTGATAGAAAGTAGTTGTGAAGAGAAATGAAGGATTCCTATCTGTAGAAAAATGCATGATTCCTACAAATTGGCGTGAACAGACTGGAGTGATACAAAGTGTTTTATAAATTCAAAAGCGTCAACAAAACCTACTCAAACCCTCCTTTCACCTGTCGATAAATACTTGTGAAGAGAAATAAAATAAATATCTTAAATATCAATCAAATCGTCCTATCTACTGACAAATGCACAACTGCCAGAAATTGGCCAAAATCGACATGAACCATACAAAATCTTTCCTAATTGCAAAAGCTTCAGAAAAAAGTTCACAAAAGTAGATTTTTCTGTGTCACTAAGTAGCTGCGAAGGGAAATACATGGTTCCTTTAAACTGTCAAATCTTTGATTGTCAGAAATTGACTTCAAGAGAATCAAACCATCCAATGAGTTTCGCAAAGGCATAAGAGTCATCCTAACGTTTCAAAATATGCATGCTTAGCTGTCTATAGTTAGTTGTGAAGACATATAAAGGGTTCCTCTCTACTGACAAGTGCAATATTGACATATATTGGCATCAAGAGACACGAGGCATCGAATGCGGTATATAAATGCAATAGTGTCAGCAAAACTTATCATATATGCATGTCCAACTGTCATTACGATGTTGTGATGAGAAATAAATACTTCCTCTATAGTGACAAATGTATGATTGCCACAAATTGGTGTAAAGGGGCTTGAACTGTCCAATGAGTTTCATAAACGAATAAGTGGCAACAAAACCTTCTCAAAAGTGCAACTTTTTCTGATATTGATTAGTCGTGATGAGAAATAAATTATTCATATCTACGGAGCAATTAGGTAGTTCTACGATTCTCATAAATTGGCTTCAAGACAAGCAAACCATCCAAAGAGTTTTATCACTGCATAAGAGTCATCAAAACGTTATAAAATGTGCATGCTTTCTTGTCAATAGTTAGTTGTGAAGGGATATAATAGGTTCCTAGATATTGACCAATGTATGATTCCCACAAATTCTTGTCAAGGAACTTGAACTGCCCAATGATTTTCATAAAGGCATAAGTGTCAACAAAATCTTCTCAAAAGGGCAACATTTTCTGATATCAATTGGTTGTAAAGAGAACTAAATTCTTCCTATCTACTGAGAAATGCATGATTGCCACATCCTGTGTTCAGGGGACTTGAACTGTCCAATGACTTTCACAAATGCATAAATGACAGCCAAAGTTCTCAAAAGTGGAAGTTTATGTAATATTAAGTAGTTGTGAAGAGAAATAAAGGGTTCCGATCTACTGACAAATGCATGATTGCCACAAAATGGCGTGAAGAGACACGAATGATACAAGGTGTTTAATAAATTCATAAGCGTCAACAAAACCTTCTCAAATTTACCTTTCACCTGTCAATAAATAGTTGGGAAAAGAAATAAAATGTTCCTTTCTACCGACAAATGCATGAATGAGGGAAATTGGCGTCATGAGACAGGAACATACAAGATGTTTCGTAAATGAGATAGCGTCAGCAAAAAGGGCTCCAAGATGCATTTCACATGTCATAAAGTAGATGCGAAGAGACATAACATTATACTTTATACTGACAAATGCATGATGGCAAGAAATTGGTTTCAAGAGACACGGTCTATTAAATGGGTTTCCTAAAGACATCAGTTTCTAGAAAACGTTCTGACAAATGGATGTTTATGTGTCATTAAGTAGCTGTGGAGAGAAATAAAGGGGTCCTATCTACTGACAAACGCACGCCTGCCAGAGATTTGCGTCACGAGACATGAATCATATCAAGTCTTTCAAAAATGCAAATGCGTCAATAAGAAGTTCTCAAAAGTACATTTTTCATTGTCATTAAGTAGCTGCGAAGGGAAATAAATGGTTCCTTTAAACTGTCAAATGTAGGATTATCAGAAATTGGCTTCAGGAGAATCAAACCATCCAACGAGTTTCGTAAATGCGTAAGAGTCAGCAAAACGTCTTAAAACGTTCATGATTTAGCTGTCATTAATTAGTTGTGAAGAGATATAACGGGTTCCTCGCTATTGACAAATGCAGGATTGCCAGATATTGGCGTCAAGAGACACGAGGCATCGAGTGAGTTTCATGAATGCATAAGTGTCAGAAAAACTTGTCAAATATTCATATCTGTCATTGCGAAGATGTGAAGAGAAATAAAGGATTCCTATATACTGACAAATATATGCTTCTCACAAATTGTTGTCAAGGGACATGAAATGTCCATTGATTTTCTAAAGGCATAAGTGTCAACAAAATCTTCTCAAAAGTGCAACATTTCCTGATATTAATTAGTTGTGAAGGGAAATACATTATTCCTATCTACTGAGAAATGCATGATTGCCACATCCTGTGTTCAGGGGACTTGAACTGTCCAATGACTTTCACAAATGCATAAATGACAGCCAAAGGTCTGAAAAGTGGACGTTTATGTGATATTAAGTAGTTGTGAAGAGAAATAAAGGGTTCCGATCTACTGAAAAATGCATGATTGCCACAAATTCGCGTGAAGAGACACGAATAATATAAGGTGTTTATTAAATACGTAAGCGTCAACAAAACCTTCTCAAATGTTCCTTTCACCTATCAATAAATAGTTGTGAAGAATAAGAATATGTTCCTTTCTACTGACAAATGCCTGTTTCACAAATTGGCGACATGAGACAGGAACATATAAGATGTTTCATAAATGAAATCGTGTCAACAAGAAGGACTCACAAGTGCATTTCACATGTCATTAAGTAGATGTGAACAGACATCAAACTATAATTTATACTGACAAATGCATGATGGTATGAAATTGGTTTCAAGACTCAATGTCCACTACATGGCTTTCATAAAGTCATAAGTTGCAAGGAAACATTCTGAAAAATGGATGTTTACATGTCATTAAGTAGCAGTGAACAGAAATAAAGGGCTCCTATCTACTGACAAAAGCACGAATGTCAGACATTGGCGCCAAGAGACATGAAATATACAAACTCTATCGTAAATGCAAAAGAGCCAATAAGAAGTTCTCAAAAGTACATTTTTCAATATCATTAAGAAGCTGCAAAGGGAAATAAATGGTTCCCTTAAACTCAAAAAAGTTCGATTGTCATAAATTGGCAGCAAGAGAATCAAACCATCCAGTGAGATCCCTAAATGCATAAGAGTCATCAAAACGTTTTCAAATGTGCATGCTTAGCTGTAAATAGTTAGTTGTGAAGAGATATAAAGGGTTCCTATATACTGACAAATGTATGATTGCCACAAGTTGTTGTCAAGGGATTTAAACTGTCCAATGAGTTTCATAAAGGCACAAGTGTCAAGAAAACCTTCTCAAAAGTGGAACTTTTTCTGATATTAAGTAGTTGTTAAGAGAAATAAACGCTTCCTATCTACTGACAAATGCAGCATTGCCACGTCCTGTGATCAGGGCACTTGAACTGTTCAATGACTTTCATAAATGCATAAATAACAGCCAACGTTTCCCAAAAGTTAAAGTTTATCTGATATTAAGTAGTTGTGTAGATACATAAAGGGTTCCTATCTGTTGACAAATGCATGATTATCAAAATTTGGCGTGAAGACACTGGAATGATACAAGATGTTTCATAAATGAAAAAGGGTCAACAACAAGGCCCCAAAAGTGCATTTCACATGTCATTAAGTAGATCTGAAGAGACATAAAAGTATCCTTTAACTGACAAATGCATGATGGCAAGAAATTGCTTTCAAGAGTCACGGTCCACTACATGGATTTCATAAAGTCATCAGGTCTTAGAAAACGTTCTGGAAAATGGATGTTTACATGTCGTTAAGTAGCAGTGAATAGAAATATAAGGGTCCAATCTACTGGCAAATGTAGAAATGTCAGAAATTGGCGCCATGAGACATGAAATATACAAACTCTATCGTGAATGCAGCCAAGTTGCTCCAAAGTGGAAGTTTATCTGATAGAAAGTAGTTGTGAAGAGAAATGAAGGATTCCTATCTGTAGAAAAATGCATGATTCCTACAAATTGGCGTGAACAGACTGGAGTGATACAAAGTGTTTTATAAATTCAAAAGCGTCAACAAAACCTACTCAAACCCTCCTTTCACCTGTCGATAAATACTTGTGAAGAGAAATAAAATAAATATCTTAAATATCAATCAAATCGTCCTATCTACTGACAAATGCACAACTGCCAGAAATTGGCCAAAATCGACATGAACCATACAAAATCTTTCCTAATTGCAAAAGCTTCAGAAAAAAGTTCACAAAAGTAGATTTTTCTGTGTCACTAAGTAGCTGCGAAGGGAAATACATGGTTCCTTTAAACTGTCAAATCTTTGATTGTCAGAAATTGACTTCAAGAGAATCAAACCATCCAATGAGTTTCGCAAAGGCATAAGAGTCATCCTAACGTTTCAAAATATGCATGCTTAGCTGTCTATAGTTAGTTGTGAAGACATATAAAGGGTTCCTCTCTACTGACAAGTGCAATATTGACATATATTGGCATCAAGAGACACGAGGCATCGAATGCGGTATATAAATGCAATAGTGTCAGCAAAACTTATCATATATGCATGTCCAACTGTCATTACGATGTTGTGATGAGAAATAAATACTTCCTCTATAGTGACAAATGTATGATTGCCACAAATTGGTGTAAAGGGACTTGAACTGTCCAATGAGTTTCATAAACGAATAAGTGGCAACAAAACCTTCTCAAAAGTGCAACTTTTTCTGATATTGATTAGTCGTGATGAGAAATAAATTCTGCATATCTACGGAGCAATTAGGTAGTTCTACGATTCTCATAAATTGGCTTCAAGACAAGCAAACCATCCAAAGAGTTTTATCACTGCATAAGAGTCATCAAAACGTTATAAAATGTGCATGCTTTCTTGTCAATAGTTAGTTGTGAAGGGATATAATAGGTTCCTAGATATTGACCAATGTATGATTCCCACAAATTCTTGTCAAGGAACTTGAACTGCCCAATGATTTTCATAAAGGCATAAGTGTCAACAAAATCTTCTCAAAAGGGCAACATTTTCTGATATCAATTGGTTGTAAAGAGAACTAAATTCTTCCTATCTACTGAGAAATGCATGATTGCCACATCCTGTGTTCAGGGGACTTGAACTGTCCAATGACTTTCACAAATGCATAAATGACAGCCAAAGTTCTCAAAAGTGGAAGTTTATGTAATATTAAGTAGTTGTGAAGAGAAATAAAGGGTTCCGATCTACTGACAAATGCATGATTGCCACAAAATGGCGTGAAGAGACACGAATGATACAAGGTGTTTAATAAATTCATAAGCGTCAACAAAACCTTCTCAAATTTACCTTTCACCTGTCAATAAATAGTTGGGAAAAGAAATAAAATGTTCCTTTCTACCGACAAATGCATGAATGAGGGAAATTGGCGTCATGAGACAGGAACATACAAGATGTTTCGTAAATGAGATAGCGTCAGCAAAAAGGGCTCCAAGATGCATTTCACATGTCATCAAGTAGATGCGAAGAGACATAACATTATACTTTATACTGACAAATGCATGATGGCAAGAAATTGGTTTCAAGAGACACGGTCTATTAAATGGGTTTCCTAAAGACATCAGTTTCTAGAAAACGTTCTGACAAATGGATGTTTATGTGTCATTAAGTAGCTGTGGAGAGAAATAAAGGGGTCCTATCTACTGACAAACGCACGCCTGCCAGAGATTTGCGTCACGAGACATGAATCATATCAAGTCTTTCAAAAATGCAAATGCGTCAATAAGAAGTTCTCAAAAGTACATTTTTCATTGTCATTAAGTAGCTGCGAAGGGAAATAAATGGTTCCTTTAAACTGTCAAATGTAGGATTATCAGAAATTGGCTTCAGGAGAATCAAACCATCCAACGAGTTTCGTAAATGCGTAAGAGTCAGCAAAACGTCTTAAAACGTTCATGATTTAGCTGTCATTAATTAGTTGTGAAGAGATATAACGGGTTCCTCGCTATTGACAAATGCAGGATTGCCAGATATTGGCGTCAAGAGACACGAGGCATCGAGTGAGTTTCATGAATGCATAAGTGTCAGAAAAACTTGTCAAATATGCATATCTGTCATTGCGAAGATGTGAAGAGAAATAAAGGATTCCTATATACTGACAAATATATGCTTCTCACAAATTGTTGTCAAGGGACATGAAATGTCCATTGATTTTCTAAAAGGCATAAGTGTCAACAAAATCTTCTCAAAAGTGCAACATTTCCTGATATTAATTAGTTGTGAAGGGAAATACATTATTCCTATCTACTGAGAAATGCATGATTGCCACATCCTGTGTTCAGGGGACTTGAACTGTCCAATGACTTTCACAAATGCATAAATGACAGCCAAAGGTCTGAAAAGTGGACGTTTATGTGATATTAAGTAGTTGTGAAGAGAAATAAAGGGTTCCGATCTACTGAAAAATGCATGATTGCCACAAATTCGCGTGAAGAGACACGAATAATATAAGGTGTTTATTAAATACGTAAGCGTCAACAAAACCTTCTCAAATGTTCCTTTCACCTATCAATAAATAGTTGTGAAGAATAAGAATATGTTCCTTTCTACTGACAAATGCCTGTTTCACAAATTGGCGACATGAGACAGGAACATATAAGATGTTTCATAAATGAAATCGTGTCAACAAGAAGGACTCACAAGTGCATTTCACATGTCATTAAGTAGATGTGAACAGACATCAAACTATAATTTATACTGACAAATGCATGATGGTATGAAATTGGTTTCAAGACTCAATGTCCACTACATGGCTTTCATAAAGTCATAAGTTGCAAGGAAACATTCTGAAAAATGGATGTTTACATGTCATTAAGTAGCAGTGAACAGAAATAAAGGGCTCCTATCTACTGACAAAAGCACGAATGTCAGACATTGGCGCCAAGAGACATGAAATATACAAACTCTATCGTAAATGCAAAAGAGCCAATAAGAAGTTCTCAAAAGTACATTTTTCAATATCATTAAGAAGCTGCAAAGGGAAATAAATGGTTCCCTTAAACTCAAAAAAGTTCGATTGTCATAAATTGGCAGCAAGAGAATCAAACCATCCAGTGAGATCCCTAAATGCATAAGAGTCATCAAAACGTTTTCAAATGTGCATGCTTAGCTGTAAATAGTTAGTTGTGAAGAGATATAAAGGGTTCCTATATACTGACAAATGTATGATTGCCACAAGTTGTTGTCAAGGGATTTAAACTGCCCAATGAGTTTCATAAAGGCACAAGTGTCAAGAAAACCTTCTCAAAAGTGGAACTTTTTCTGATATTAAGTAGTTGTTAAGAGAAATAAACGCTTCCTATCTACTGACAAATGCATCATTGCCACGTCCTGTGATCAGGGCACTTGAACTGTTCAATGACTTTCATAAATGCATAAATAACAGCCAACGT
This sequence comes from Megalonaias nervosa, assembly GCA_016617855.1. Taxonomy (NCBI): domain Eukaryota; kingdom Metazoa; phylum Mollusca; class Bivalvia; order Unionida; family Unionidae; genus Megalonaias; species Megalonaias nervosa. The sequence continues at coordinate 21,805 of JAECUM010033962.1, forward strand.
TTCCCAAAAGTTAAAGTTTATCTGATATTAAGTAGTTGTGTAGATACATAAAGGGTTCCTATCTGTTGACAAATGCATGATTATCAAAATTTGGCGTGAAGACACTGGAATGATACAAGATGTTTCATAAATGAAAAAGGGTCAACAACAAGGCCCCAAAAGTGCATTTCACATGTCATTAAGTAGATCTGAAGAGACATAAAAGTATCCTTTAACTGACAAATGCATGATGGCAAGAAATTGCTTTCAAGAGTCACGGTCCACTACATGGATTTCATAAAGTCATCAGGTCTTAGAAAACGTTCTGGAAAATGGATGTTTACATGTCGTTAAGTAGCAGTGAATAGAAATATAAGGGTCCAATCTACTGGCAAATGTAGAAATGTCAGAAATTGGCGCCATGAGACATGAAATATACAAACTCTATCGTGAATGCAGCCAAGTTGCTCCAAAGTGGAAGTTTATCTGATAGAAAGTAGTTGTGAAGAGAAATGAAGGATTCCTATCTGTAGAAAAATGCATGATTCCTACAAATTGGCGTGAACAGACTGGAGTGATACAAAGTGTTTTATAAATTCAAAAGCGTCAACAAAACCTACTCAAACCCTCCTTTCACCTGTCGATAAATACTTGTGAAGAGAAATAAAATAAATATCTTAAATATCAATCAAATCGTCCTATCTACTGACAAATGCACAACTGCCAGAAATTGGCCAAAATCGACATGAACCATACAAAATCTTTCCTAATTGCAAAAGCTTCAGAAAAAAGTTCACAAAAGTAGATTTTTCTGTGTCACTAAGTAGCTGCAAAGGGAAATACATGGTTCCTTTAAACTGTCAAATCTTTGATTGTCAGAAATTGACTTCAAGAGAATCAAACCATCCAATGAGTTTCGCAAAGGCATAAGAGTCATCCTAACGTTTCAAAATATGCATGCTTAGCTGTCTATAGTTAGTTGTGAAGACATATAAAGGGTTCCTCTCTACTGACAAGTGCAATATTGACATATATTGGCATCAAGAGACACGAGGCATCGAATGCGGTATATAAATGCAATAGTGTCAGCAAAACTTATCATATATGCATGTCCAACTGTCATTACGATGTTGTGATGAGAAATAAATACTTCCTCTATAGTGACAAATGTATGATTGCCACAAATTGGTGTAAAGGGACTTGAACTGTCCAATGAGTTTCATAAACGAATAAGTGGCAACAAAACCTTCTCAAAAGTGCAACTTTTTCTGATATTGATTAGTCGTGATGAGAAATAAATTCTTCATATCTACGGAGCAATTAGGTAGTTCTACGATTCTCATAAATTGGCTTCAAGACAAGCAAACCATCCAAAGAGTTTTATCACTGCATAAGAGTCATCAAAACGTTATAAAATGTGCATGCTTTCTTGTCAATAGTTAGTTGTGAAGGGATATAATAGGTTCCTAGATATTGACCAATGTATGATTCCCACAAATTCTTGTCAAGGAACTTGAACTGCCCAATGATTTTCATAAAGGCATAAGTGTCAACAAAATCTTCTCAAAAGGGCAACATTTTCTGATATCAATTGGTTGTAAAGAGAACTAAATTCTTCCTATCTACTGAGAAATGCATGATTGCCACATCCTGTGTTCAGGGGACTTGAACTGTCCAATGACTTTCACAAATGCATAAATGACAGCCAAAGTTCTCAAAAGTGGAAGTTTATGTAATATTAAGTAGTTGTGAAGAGAAATAAAGGGTTCCGATCTACTGACAAATGCATGATTGCCACAAAATGGCGTGAAGAGACACGAATGATACAAGGTGTTTAATAAATTCATAAGCGTCAACAAAACCTTCTCAAATTTACCTTTCACCTGTCAATAAATAGTTGGGAAAAGAAATAAAATGTTCCTTTCTACCGACAAATGCATGAATGAGGGAAATTGGCGTCATGAGACAGGAACATACAAGATGTTTCGTAAATGAGATAGCGTCAGCAAAAAGGGCTCCAAGATGCATTTCACATGTCATAAAGTAGATGCGAAGAGACATAACATTATACTTTATACTGACAAATGCATGATGGCAAGAAATTGGTTTCAAGAGACACGGTCTATTAAATGGGTTTCCTAAAGACATCAGTTTCTAGAAAACGTTCTGACAAATGGATGTTTATGTGTCATTAAGTAGCTGTGGAGAGAAATAAAGGGTCCTATCTACTGACAAACGCACGCCTGCCAGAGATTTGCGTCACGAGACATGAATCATATCAAGTCTTTCAAAAATGCAAATGCGTCAATAAGAAGTTCTCAAAAGTACATTTTCATTGTCATTAAGTAGCTGCGAAGGGAAATAAATGGTTCCTTTAAACTGTCAAATGTAGGATTATCAGAAATTGGCTTCAGGAGAATCAAACCATCCAACGAGTTTCGTAAATGCGTAAGAGTCAGCAAAACGTCTTAAAACGTTCATGATTTAGCTGTCATTAATTAGTTGTGAAGAGATATAACGGGTTCCTCGCTATTGACAAATGCAGGATTGCCAGATATTGGCGTCAAGAGACACGAGGCATCGAGTGAGTTTCATGAATGCATAAGTGTCAGAAAAACTTGTCAAATATGCATATCTGTCATTGCGAAGATGTGAAGAGAAATAAAGGATTCCTATATACTGACAAATATATGCTTCTCACAAATTGTTGTCAAGGGACATGAAATGTCCATTGATTTTCTAAAGGCATAAGTGTCAACAAAATCTTCTCAAAAGTGCAACATTTCCTGATATTAATTAGTTGTGAAGGGAAATACATTATTCCTATCTACTGAGAAATGCATGATTGCCACATCCTGTGTTCAGGGGACTTGAACTGTCCAATGACTTTCCCAAATGCATAAATGACAGCCAAAGGTCTGAAAAGTGGACGTTTGTGTGATATTAAGTAGTTGTGAAGAGAAATAAAGGGTTCCGATCTACTGAAAAATGCATGATTGCCACAAATTCGCGTGAAGAGACACGAATAATATAAGGTGTTTATTAAATACGTAAGCGTCAACAAAACCTTCTCAAATGTTCCTTTCACCTATCAATAAATAGTTGTGAAGAATAATAATATGTTCCTTTCTACTGATAAATGCATGTTTGACAAATTGGCGACATGAGACAGGAACATATAAGATGTTTCATAAATGAAATCGCGTCAACAAGAAGGACTCACAAGTGCATTTCACATGTCATTAAGTAGATGTGAACAGACATCAAACTATAATTTATACTGACAAATGTATGATGGTATGAAATTGGTTTCAAGACTCAATGTCCACTACATGGCTTTCATAAAGTCATAAGTTGCAAGGAAACATTCTGAAAAATGGATGTTTACATGTCATTAAGTAGCAGTGAACAGAAATAAAGGGCTCCTATCTACTGACAAAAGCACGAATGTCAGACATTGGCGCCAAGAGACATGAAATATACAAACCCTATCGTAAATGCAAAAGAGCCAATAAGAAGTTCTCAAAAGTACATTTTTCAATATCATTAAGAAGCTGCAAAGGGAAATAAATGGTTCCCTTAAACTCAAAACAGTTCGATTGTCATAAATTGGCAGCAAGAGAATCAAACCATCCAATGAGATCCCTAAATGCATAAGAGTCATCAAAACGTTTTCAAATGTACATGCTTAGCTGTATTTAGTTAGTTGTGAAGAGATATAAAGGGTTCCTATATACTGACAAATGTATGATTGCCACAAGTTGTTGTCAAGGGATTTAAACTGCCCAATGAGTTTCATAAAGGCACAAGTGTCAAGAAAACCTTCTCAAAAGTGGAACTTTTTCTAATATTAAGTAGTTGTTAAGAGAAATAAACATTTCCTATCTACTGACAAATGCATCATTGCCACGTCCTGTGATCAGGGCACTTGAACTGTTCAATGACTTTCATAAATGCATAAATAACAGCCAACGTTTCCCAAAAGTTAAAGTTTAGCTGATATTAAGTAGTTGTGTAGATACATAAAGGGTTCCTATCTGTTGACAAATGCATGATTATCAAAATTTGGCGTGAAGACACTGGAATGATACAAGATGTTTCATACATGAAAAAGGGTCAACAACAAGGCCCCAAAAGTGCATTTCACATGTCATTAAGTAGATCTGAAAAGACATAAAAGTATCCTTTAACTGACAAATGCATGATGGCAAGAAATTGCTTTCAAGAGTCACGGTCCACTACATGCATTTCAAAAGTCATCAGTTCTTAGAAAACGGTCTTACAAAATGGATGTTTACATGTCATTAAGTAGCAGTGAATAGAAATATAAGGGTCCAATCTACTGGCAAATGTAGAAATGTCAGAAATTGGCGCCATGAGACATGAAATATACAAACTCTATCGTGAATGCAGCCAAGTTGCTCCAAAGTGGAAGTTTATCTGATAGAAAGTAGTTGTGAAGAGAAATGAAGGATTCCTATCTGTAGAAAAATGCATGATTCCTACAAATTGGCGTGAACAGACTGGAGTGATACAAAGTGTTTTATAAATTCAAAAGCGTCAACAAAACCTACTCAAACCCTCCTTTCACCTGTCGATAAATACTTGTGAAGAGAAATAAAATAAATATCTTAAATATCAATCAAATCGTCCTATCTACTGACAAATGCACAGCTGCCAGAAATTGGCCAAAATCGACATCAACCATACAAAATCTTTCCTAATTGCAAAAGCTTCAGAAAAATGTTCACAAACGTAGATTTTTCTGTGTCACTAAGTAGCTGCGAAGGGAAATACATGGTTCCTTTAAACTGTCAAATCTTTGATTGTCAGAAATTGACTTCAAGAGAATCAAACCATCCAATGAGTTTCGCAAAGGCATAAGAGTCATCCTAACGTTTCAAAATATGCATGCTTAGCTGTCTATAGTTAGTTGTGAAGACATATAAAGGGTTCCTCTCTACTGACAAGTGCAATATTGACATATATTGGCATCAAGAGACACGAGGCATCGAATGCGGTATATAAATGCAATAGTGTCAGCAAAACTTATCATATATGCATGTCCAACTGTCATTACGATGTTGTGATGAGAAATAAATAGTTCCTCTATAGTGACACATGTATGATTGCCACAAATTGGTGTAAAGGGAATTGAACTGTCCAATGAGTTTCATAAACGAATAAGTGGCAACAAAACCTTCTCAAAACTGCAACTTTTTCTGATATTGATTAGTGGTGATGAGAAATAAATTCTGCATATCTACGGAGCAATGAGGTAGTTCTACGATTCTCATAAATTGGCTTCAAGACAAGCAAACCATCCAAAGAGTTTTATCACTGCATAAGAGTCATCAAAACGTTATAAAATGTGCATGCTTTCTTGTCAATAGTTAGTTGTGAAAGGATATAATAGGTTCCTAGATATTGACCAATGTATGATTCCCACAAATTCTTGTCAAGGAACTTGAACTGCCCAATGATTTTCATAAAGGCATACGTGTCAACAAAATCTTCTCAAAAGGGCAACATTTTCTGATATCAATTGGTTGTAAAGAGAACTAAATTCTTCCTATCTACTGCGAAATGCATGATTGCCACATCCTGTGTTCAGGGGACTTGAACTGTCCAATGACTTTCACAAATGCCTAAATGACAGCCAAAGTTCTCAAAAGTGGAAGTTTATGTAATATTAAGTAGTTGTGAAGAGAAATAAAAGGTTCCGATCTACTGACAAATGCATGATTGCCACAAAATGGCGTGAAGAGACATGAATGATACAAAGTGTTTAATAAATTCATAAGCGTCAACAAAACCTTCTCAAATTTACCTTTCACCTGTCAATAAATAGTTGGGAAAAGAAATAAAATGTTCCTTTCTACCGACAAATGCATGAATGAGGGAAATTGGCGTCATGAGACAGGAACATACAAGATGTTTCGTAAATGAGATAGCGTCAGCAAAAAGGGCTTCAAGATGCATTTCACATGTCATAAAGTAGATGTGAAGAGACATAACATTATACTTTATACTGACAAATGCATGATGGCAAGAAATTGGTTTCAAGAGACACGGTCTATTAAATGGGTTTCATAAAGACATCAGTTTCTAGAAAACGTTCTGACAAATGGATGTTTATGTGTCATTAAGTAGCTGTGGAGAGAAATAAAGGGGTCCTATCTACTGACAAACGCACGCCTGCCAGAGATTTGCGTCACGAGACATGAATCATATCAAGTCTTTCAAAAATGCAAATGCGTCAATAAGAAGTTCTCAAAAGTACATTTTTCATTGTCATTAAGTAGCTGCGAAGGGAAATAAATGGTTCCTTTAAACTGGCAAATGTAGGATTATCAGAAATTGGCTTCAGGAGAATCAAACCATCCAACGAGTTTCGTAAATGCGTAAGAGTCAGCAAAACGTCTTAAAACGTTCATGATTTAGCTGTCATTAATTAGTTGTGAAGAGATATAACGGGTTCCTCGCTATTGACAAATGCAGGATTGCCAGATATTGGCGTCAAGAGACACGAGGCATCGAGTGAGTTTCATGAATGCATAAGTGTCAGAAAAACTTGTCAAATATTCATATCTGTCATTGCGAAGATGTGAAGAGAAATAAAGGATTCCTATATACTGACAAATATATGCTTCTCACAAATTGTTGTCAAGGGACATGAAATGTCCATTGATTTTCTAAAAGGCATAAGTGTCAACAAAATCTTCTCAAAAGTGCAACATTTCCTGATATTAATTAGTTGTTAAGGGAAATACATTATTCCTATCTACTGAGAAATGCATGATTGCCACATCCTGTTCAGGGGACTTGAACTGTCCAATGACTTTCAGAAATGCATAAATGACAGCCAAAGGTCTGAAAAGTGGACGTTTGTGTGATATTAAGTAGTTGTGAAGAGAAATAAAGGGTTCCGATCTACTGAAAAATGCATGATTGCCACAAATTCGCGTGAAGAGACACGAATAATATAAGGTGTTTATTAAATACGTAAGCGTCAACAAAACCTTCTCAAATGTTCCTTTCACCTATCAATAAATAGTTGTGAAGAATAATAATATGTTCCTTTCTACTGATAAATGCATGTTTGACACATTGGCGACATGAGACAGGAACATATAAGATGTTTCATAAATGAAATCGCGTCAACAAGAAGGACTCACAAGTGCATTTCACATGTCATTAAGTAGATGTGAACAGACATCAAACTATAATTTATACTGACAAATGTATGATGGTATGAAATTGGTTTCAAGACTCAATGTCCACTACATGGCTTTCATAAAGTCATAAGTTGCAAGGAAACATTCTGAAAAATGGATGTTTACATGTCATTAAGTAGCAGTGAACAGAAATAAAGGGCTCCTATCTACTGACAAAAGCACGAATGTCAGACATTGGCGCCAAGAGACATGAAATATACAAACCCTATCGTAAATGCAAAAGAGCCAATAAGAAGTTCTCAAAAGTACATTTTTCAATATCATTAAGAAGCTGCAAAGGGAAATAAATGGTTCCCTTAAACTCAAAACAGTTCGATTGTCATACATTGGCAGCAAGAGAATCAAACCATCCAATGAGATCCCTAAATGCATAAGAGTCATCAAAACGTTTTCAAATGTACATGCTTAGCTGTATTTAGTTAGTTGTGAAGAGATATAAAGGGTTCCTATATACTGACAAATGTATGATTGCCACAAGTTGTTGTCAAGGGATTTAAACTGCCCAATGAGTTTCATAAAGGCACAAGTGTCAAGAAAACCTTCTCAAAAGTGGAACTTTTTCTAATATTAAGTAGTTGTTAAGAGAAATAAACGCTTCCTATCTACTGACAAATGCATCATTGCCACGTCCTGTGATCAGGGCACTTGAACTGTTCAATGACTTTCATAAATGCATAAATAACAGCCAACGTTTCCCAAAAGTTAAAGTTTATCTGATATTAAGTAGTTGTGTAGATACATAAAGGGTTCCTATCTGTTGACAAATGCATGATTATCAAAATTTGGCGTGAAGACACTGGAATGATACAAGATGTTTCATAAATGAAAAAGGGTCAACGACAAGGCCCCAAAAGTGCATTTCACATGTCATTAAGTAGATCTGAAAAGACATAAAAGGATCCTTTAACTGACAAATGCATGATGGCAAGAAATTGCTTTCAAGAGTCACGGTCCACTACATGGATTTCAAATGTCATCAGTTCTTTGAAAACGGTCTTACAAAATGGATGTTTACATGTCATTAAGTAGCAGTGAATAGAAATATAAGGGTCCAATCTACTGGCAAATGTAGAAATGTCAGAAATTGGCGCCATGAGACATGAAATATACAAACTCTATCGTGAATGCAGCCAAGTTGCTCCAAAGTGGAAGTTTATCTGATAGAAAGTAGTTGTGAAGAGAAATGAAGGATTCCTATCTGTAGAAAAATGCATGAATCCTACAAATTGGCATGAACAGACTGGAGTGATACAAAGTGTTTTATAAATTCAAAAGCGTCAACAAAACCTACTCAAACCCTCCTTTCACCTGTCGATAAATACTTGTGAAGAGAAATAAAATAAATATCTTAAATATCAATCAAATCGTCCTATCTACTGACAAATGCACAGCTGCAAGAAATTGGCCAAAATCGACATCAACCATACAAAATCTTTCCTAATTGCAAAAGCTTCAGAAAAAAGTTCACAAAAGTAGATTTTTCTGTGTCACTAAGTAGCTGCGAAGGGAAATACATGGTTCCTTTAAACTGTCAAATCTTTGATTGTCAGAAATTGACTTCAAGAGAATCAAACCATCCAATGAGTTTCACAAAGGCATAAGAGTCATCCTAACGTTTCAAAATATGCATGCTTAGCTGTCTATAGTTAGCTGTGAAGACATATAAAGGGTTCCTCTCTACTGACAAGTGCAATATTGACATATATTGGCATCAAGAGACACGAGGCATCGAATGCGGTTTATAAATGTAATAGTGTCAGCAAAACTTATCATATATGCATGTCCAACTGTCATTACGATGTTGTGATGAGAAATAAATAGTTCCTCTATAGTGACAAATGTATGATTGCCACAAATTGGTGTAAAGGGACTTGAACTGTCCAATGAGTTTCATAAAAGAATAAGTGGCAACAAAACCTTCTCAAAAGTGCAACTTTTTCTGATATTGATTAGTGGTGATGAGAAATAAATTCTGCATATCTACGGAGCAATTAGGTAGTTCTACGATTCTCATAAATTGGCTTCAAGACAAGCAAACCATCCAAAGAGTTTTATCACTGCATAAGAGTCATCAAAACGTTATAAAATGTGCATGCTTTCTTGTCAATAGTTAGTTGTGAAGGGATATACTAGGTTCCTAGATATTGACCAATGTATGATTCCCACAAATTCTTGTCAAGGAACTTGAACTGCCCAATGATTTTCATAAAGGCATAAGTGTCAACAAAATCTTCTCAAAAGGACAACATTTTCTGATATCAATTGGTTGTAAAGAGAACTAAATTCTTCCTATCTACTACGAAATGCATGATTGCCACATCCTGTGTTCAGGGGACTTGAACTGTCCAATGACTTTCACAAATGCCTAAATGACAGCCAAAGTTCTCAAAAGTGGAAGTTTATGTAATATTAAGTAGTTGTGAAGAGAAATAAAGGGTTCCGATCTACTGCCAAATGCATGATTGCCACAAATTCGCGTGAAGAGACACGAATAATATAAGGTGTTTATTAAATACGTAAGCGTCAACAAAACCTTCTCAAATGTTCCTTTCACCTATCAATAAATAGTTGTGAAGAATAATAATATGTTCCTTTCTACTGATAAATGCATGTTTGACAAATTGGCGACATGAGACAGGAACATATAAGATGTTTCATAAATGAAATCGCGTCAACAAGAAGGACTCACAAGTGCATTTCACATGTCATTAAGTAGATGTGAACAGACATCAAACTATAATTTATACTGACAAATACATGATGGTATGAAATTGGTTTCAAGACTCAATGTCCACTACATGGCTTTCATAAAGTCATAAGTTGCAAGGAAACATTCTGAAAAATGGATGTTTACATGTCATTAAGTAGCAGTGAACAGAAATAAAGGGCTCCTATCTACTGACAAAAGCACGAATGTCAGACATTGGCGCCAAGAGACATGAAATATACAAACTCTATCGTAAATGCAAAAGAGCCAATAAGAAGTTCTCAAAAGTACATTTTTCAATATCATTAAGAAGCTGCAAAGGGAAATAAATGGTTCCCTTAAACTCAAAAAAGTTCGATTGTCATAAATTGGCATCAAGAGAATCAAACCATCCAGTGAGATCCCTAAATGCATAAGAGTCATCAAAACGTTTTCAAATGTGCATGCTTAGCTGTAAATAGTTAGTTGTGAAGAGATATAAAGGGTTCCTATATACTGACAAATGTATGATTGCCACAAGTTGTTGTCAAGGGATTTAAACTGTCCAATGAGTTTCATAAAGGCACAAGTGTCAAGAAAACCTTCTCAAAAGTGGAACTTTTTCTGATATTAAGTAGTTGTTAAGAGAAATAAACGCTTCCTATCTACTGACAAATGCAGCATTGCCACGTCCTGTGATCAGGGCACTTGAACTGTTCAATGACTTTCATAAATGCATAAATAACAGCCAACGTTTCCCAAAAGTTAAAGTTTATCTGATATTAAGTAGTTGTGTAGATACATAAAGGGTTCCTATCTGTTGACAAATGCATGATTATCAAAATTTGGCGTGAAGACACTGGAATGATACAAGATGTTTCATAAATGAAAAAGGGTCAACAACAAGGCCCCAAAAGTGCATTTCACATGTCATTAAGTAGATCTGAAAAGACATAAAAGTATCCTTTAACTGACAAATGCATGATGGCAAGAAATTGCTTTCAAGAGTCACGGTCCACTACATGGATTTCAAAAGTCATCAGTTCTTAGGAAAACGGTCTTAAAAAATGGATGTTTACATGTCATTAAGTAGCAGTGAATAGAAATATAAGGGTCCAATCTACTGGCAAATGTAGAAATGTCAGAAATTGGCGCCATGAGACATGAAATATACAAACTCTATCGTGAATGCAGCCAAGTTGCTCCAAAGTGGAAGTTTATCTGATAGAAAGTAGTTGTGAAGAGAAATGAAGGATTCCTATCTGTAGAAAAATGCATGATTCCTACAAATTGGCGTGAACAGACTGGAGTGATACAAAGTGTTTTATAAATTCAAAAGCGTCAACAAAACCTACTCAAACCCTCCTTTCACCTGTCGATAAATACTTGTGAAGAGAAATAAAATAAATATCTTAAATATCAATCAAATCGTCCTATCTACTGACAAATGCACAACTGCCAGAAATTGGCCAAAATCGACATGAACCATACAAAATCTTTCCTAATTGCAAAAGCTTCAGAAAAAAGTTCACAAAAGTAGATTTTTCTGTGTCACTAAGTAGCTGCGAAGGGAAATACATGGTTCCTTTAAACTGTCAAATCTTTGATTGTCAGAAATTGACTTCAAGAGAATCAAACCATCCAATGAGTTTCGCAAAGGCATAAGAGTCATCCTAACGTTTCAAAATATGCATGCTTAGCTGTCTATAGTTAGTTGTGAAGACATATAAAGGGTTCCTCTCTACTGACAAGTGCAATATTGACATATATTGGCATCAAGAGACACGAGGCATCGAATGCGGTATATAAATGCAATAGTGTCAGCAAAACTTATCATATATGCATGTCCAACTGTCATTACGATGTTGTGATGAGAAATAAATAGTTCCTCTATAGTGACAAATGTATGATTGCCACAAATTGGTGTAAAGGGACTTGAACTGTCCAATGAGTTTCATAAACGAATAAGTGGCAACAAAACCTTCTCAAAAGTGCAACTTTTTCTGATATTGATTAGTCGTGATGAGAAATAAATTCTTCATATCTACGGAGCAATTAGGTAGTTCTACGATTCTCATAAATTGGCTTCAAGACAAGCAAACCATCCAAAGAGTTTTATCACTGCATAAGAGTCATCAAAACGTTATAAAATGTGCATGCTTTCTTGTCAATAGTTAGTTGTGAAGGGATATAATAGGTTCCTAGATATTGACCAATGTATGATTCCCACAAATTCTTGTCAAGGAACTTGAACTGCCCAATGATTTTCATAAAGGCATAAGTGTCAACAAAATCTTCTCAAAAGGGCAACATTTTCTGATATCAATTGGTTGTAAAGAGAACTAAATTCTTCCTATCTACTGAGAAATGCATGATTGCCACATCCTGTGTTCAGGGGACTTGAACTGTCCAATGACTTTCACAAATGCATAAATGACAGCCAAAGTTCTCAAAAGTGGAAGTTTATGTAATATTAAGTAGTTGTGAAGAGAAATAAAGGGTTCCGATCTACTGACAAATGCATGATTGCCACAAAATGGCGTGAAGAGACACGAATGATACAAGGTGTTTAATAAATTCATAAGCGTCAACAAAACCTTCTCAAATTTACCTTTCACCTGTCAATAAATAGTTGGGAAAAGAAATAAAATGTTCCTTTCTACCGACAAATGCATGAATGAGGGAAATTGGCGTCATGAGACAGGAACATACAAGATGTTTCGTAAATGAGATAGCGTCAGCAAAAAGGGCTCCAAGATGCATTTCACATGTCATAAAGTAGATGTGAAGAGACATAACATTATACTTTATACTGACAAATGCATGATGGCAAGAAATTGGTTTCAAGAGACACGGTCTATTAAATGGGTTTCCTAAAGACATCAGTTTCTAGAAAACGTTCTGACAAATGGATGTTTATGTGTCATTAAGTAGCTGTGGAGAGAAATAAAGGGGTCCTATCTACTGACAAACGCACGCCTGCCAGAGATTTGCGTCACGAGACATGAATCATATCAAGTCTTTCAAAAATGCAAATGCGTCAATAAGAAGTTCTCAAAAGTACATTTTTCATTGTCATTAAGTAGCTGCGAAGAGAAATAAATGGTTCCTTTAAACTGTCAAATGTAGGATTATCAGAAATTGGCTTCAGGAGAATCAAACCATCCAACGAGTTTCGTAAATGCGTAAGAGTCAGCAAAACGTCTTAAAACGTTCATGATTTAGCTGTCATTAATTAGTTGTGAAGAGATATAACGGGTTCCTCGCTATTGACAAATGCAGGATTGCCAGATATTGGCGTCAAGAGACACGAGGCATCGAGTGAGTTTCATGAATGCATAAGTGTCAGAAAAACTTGTCAAATATGCATATCTGTCATTGCGAAGATGTGAAGAGAAATAAAGGATTCCTATATACTGACAAATATATGCTTCTCACAAATTGTTGTCAAGGGACATGAAATGTCCATTGATTTTCTAAAAGGCATAAGTGTCAACAAAATCTTCTCAAAAGTGCAACATTTCCTGATATTAATTAGTTGTGAAGGGAAATACATTATTCCTATCTACTGAGAAATGCATGATTGCCACATCCTGTGTTCAGGGGACTTGAACTGTCCAATGACTTTCACAAATGCATAAATGACAGCCAAAGGTCTGAAAAGTGGACGTTTATGTGATATTAAGTAGTTGTGAAGAGAAATAAAGGGTTCCGATCTACTGAAAAATGCATGATTGCCACAAATTCGCGTGAAGAGACACGAATAATATAAGGTGTTTATTAAATACGTAAGCGTCAACAAAACCTTCTCAAATGTTCCTTTCACCTATCAATAAATAGTTGTGAAGAATAAGAATATGTTCCTTTCTACTGACAAATGCCTGTTTCACAAATTGGCGACATGAGACAGGAACATATAAGATGTTTCATAAATGAAATCGTGTCAACAAGAAGGACTCACAAGTGCATTTCACATGTCATTAAGTAGATGTGAACAGACATCAAACTATAATTTATACTGACAAATGCATGATGGTATGAAATTGGTTTCAAGACTCAATGTCCACTACATGGCTTTCATAAAGTCATAAGTTGCAAGGAAACATTCTGAAAAATGGATGTTTACATGTCATTAAGTAGCAGTGAACAGAAATAAAGGGCTCCTATCTACTGACAAAAGCACGAATGTCAGACATTGGCGCCAAGAGACATGAAATATACAAACTCTATCGTAAATGCAAAAGAGCCAATAAGAAGTTCTCAAAAGTACATTTTTCAATATCATTAAGAAGCTGCAAAGGGAAATAAATGGTTCCCTTAAACTCAAAAAAGTTCGATTGTCATAAATTGGCAGCAAGAGAATCAAACCATCCAGTGAGATCCCTAAATGCATAAGAGTCATCAAAACGTTTTCAAATGTGCATGCTTAGCTGTAAATAGTTAGTTGTGAAGAGATATAAAGGGTTCCTATATACTGACAAATGTATGATTGCCACAAGTTGTTGTCAAGGGATTTAAACTGTCCAATGAGTTTCATAAAGGCACAAGTGTCAAGAAAACCTTCTCAAAAGTGGAACTTTTTCTGATATTAAGTAGTTGTTAAGAGAAATAAACGCTTCCTATCTACTGACAAATGCAGCATTGCCACGTCCTGTGATCAGGGCACTTGAACTGTTCAATGACTTTCATAAATGCATAAATAACAGCCAACGTTTCCCAAAAGTTAAAGTTTATCTGATATTAAGTAGTTGTGTAGATACATAAAGGGTTCCTATCTGTTGACAAATGCATGATTATCAAAATTTGGCGTGAAGACACTGGAATGATACAAGATGTTTCATAAATGAAAAAGGGTCAACAACAAGGCCCCAAAAGTGCATTTCACATGTCATTAAGTAGATCTGAAGAGACATAAAAGTATCCTTTAACTGACAAATGCATGATGGCAAGAAATTGCTTTCAAGAGTCACGGTCCACTACATGGATTTCATAAAGTCATCAGGTCTTAGAAAACGTTCTGGAAAATGGATGTTTACATGTCGTTAAGTAGCAGTGAATAGAAATATAAGGGTCCAATCTACTGGCAAATGTAGAAATGTCAGAAATTGGCGCCATGAGACATGAAATATACAAACTCTATCGTGAATGCAGCCAAGTTGCTCCAAAGTGGAAGTTTATCTGATAGAAAGTAGTTGTGAAGAGAAATGAAGGATTCCTATCTGTAGAAAAATGCATGATTCCTACAAATTGGCGTGAACAGACTGGAGTGATACAAAGTGTTTTATAAATTCAAAAGCGTCAACAAAACCTACTCAAACCCTCCTTTCACCTGTCGATAAATACTTGTGAAGAGAAATAAAATAAATATCTTAAATATCAATCAAATCGTCCTATCTACTGACAAATGCACAACTGCCAGAAATTGGCCAAAATCGACATGAACCATACAAAATCTTTCCTAATTGCAAAAGCTTCAGAAAAAAGTTCACAAAAGTAGATTTTTCTGTGTCACTAAGTAGCTGCAAAGGGAAATACATGGTTCCTTTAAACTGTCAAATCTTTGATTGTCAGAAATTGACTTCAAGAGAATCAAACCCTCCAATGAGTTTCGCAAAGGCATAAGAGTCATCCTAACGTTTCAAAATATGCATGCTTAGCTGTCTATAGTTAGTTGTGAAGACATATAAAGGGTTCCTCTCTACTGACAAGTGCAATATTGACATATATTGGCATCAAGAGACACGAGGCATCGAATGCGGTATATAAATGCAATAGTGTCAGCAAAACTTATCATATATGCATGTCCAACTGTCATTACGATGTTGTGATGAGAAATAAATACTTCCTCTATAGTGACAAATGTATGATTGCCACAAATTGGTGTAAAGGGACTTGAACTGTCCAATGAGTTTCATAAACGAATAAGTGGCAACAAAACCTTCTCAAAAGTGCAACTTTTTCTGATATTGATTAGTCGTGATGAGAAATAAATTCTTCATATCTACGGAGCAATTAGGTAGTTCTACGATTCTCATAAATTGGCTTCAAGACAAGCAAACCATCCAAAGAGTTTTATCACTGCATAAGAGTCATCAAAACGTTATAAAATGTGCATGCTTTCTTGTCAATAGTTAGTTGTGAAGGGATATAATAGGTTCCTAGATATTGACCAATGTATGATTCCCACACATTCTTGTCAAGGAACTTGAACTGCCCAATGATTTTCATAAAGGCATAAGTGTCAACAAAATCTTCTCAAAAGGGCAACATTTTCTGATATCAATTGGTTGTAAAGAGAACTAAATTCTTCCTATCTACTGAGAAATGCATGATTGCCACATCCTGTGTTCAGGGGACTTGAACTGTCCAATGACTTTCACAAATGCATAAATGACAGCCAAAGTTCTCAAAAGTGGAAGTTTATGTAATATTAAGTAGTTGTGAAGAGAAATAAAGGGTTCCGATCTACTGACAAATGCATGATTGCCACAAAATGGCGTGAAGAGACACGAATGATACAAGGTGTTTAATAAATTCATAAGCGTCAACAAAACCTTCTCAAATTTACCTTTCACCTGTCAATAAATAGTTGGGAAAAGAAATAAAATGTTCCTTTCTACCGACAAATGCATGAATGAGGGAAATTGGCGTCATGAGACAGGAACATACAAGATGTTTCGTAAATGAGATAGCGTCAGCAAAAAGGGCTCCAAGATGCATTTCACATGTCATAAAGTAGATGCGAAGAGACATAACATTATACTTTATACTGACAAATGCATGATGGCAAGAAATTGGTTTCAAGAGACACGGTCTATTAAATGGGTTTCCTAAAGACATCAGTTTCTAGAAAACGTTCTGACAAATGGATGTTTATGTGTCATTAAGTAGCTGTGGAGAGAAATAAAGGGGTCCTATCTACTGACAAACGCACGCCTGCCAGAGATTTGCGTCACGAGACATGAATCATATCAAGTCTTTCAAAAATGCAAATGCGTCAATAAGAAGTTCTCAAAAGTACATTTTTCATTGTCATTAAGTAGCTGCGAAGAGAAATAAATGGTTCCTTTAAACTGTCAAATGTAGGATTATCAGAAATTGGCTTCAGGAGAATCAAACCATCCAACGAGTTTCGTAAATGCGTAAGAGTCAGCAAAACGTCTTAAAACGTTCATGATTTAGCTGTCATTAATTAGTTGTGAAGAGATATAACGGGTTCCTCGCTATTGACAAATGCAGGATTGCCAGATATTGGCGTCAAGAGACACGAGGCATCGAGTGAGTTTCATGAATGCATAAGTGTCAGAAAAACTTGTCAAATATGCATATCTGTCATTGCGAAGATGTGAAGAGAAATAAAGGATTCCTATATACTGACAAATATATGCTTCTCACAAATTGTTGTCAAGGGACATGAAATGTCCATTGATTTTCTAAAGGCATAAGTGTCAACAAAATCTTCTCAAAAGTGCAACATTTCCTGATATTAATTAGTTGTGAAGGGAAATACATTATTCCTATCTACTGAGAAATGCATGATTGCCACATCCTGTGTTCAGGGGACTTGAACTGTCCAATGACTTTCACAAATGCATAAATGACAGCCAAAGGTCTGAAAAGTGGACGTTTATGTGATATTAAGTAGTTGTGAAGAGAAATAAAGGGTTCCGATCTACTGAAAAATGCATGATTGCCACAAATTCGCGTGAAGAGACACGAATAATATAAGGTGTTTATTAAATACGTAAGCGTCAACAAAACCTTCTCAAATGTTCCTTTCACCTATCAATAAATAGTTGTGAAGAATAAGAATATGTTCCTTTCTACTGACAAATGCCTGTTTCACAAATTGGCGACATGAGACAGGAACATATAAGATGTTTCATAAATGAAATCGTGTCAACAAGAAGGACTCACAAGTGCATTTCACATGTCATTAAGTAGATGTGAACAGACATCAAACTATAATTTATACTGACAAATGCATGATGGTATGAAATTGGTTTCAAGACTCAATGTCCACTACATGGCTTTCATAAAGTCATAAGTTGCAAGGAAACATTCTGAAAAATGGATGTTTACATGTCATTAAGTAGCAGTGAACAGAAATAAAGGGCTCCTATCTACTGACAAAAGCACGAATGTCAGACATTGGCGCCAAGAGACATGAAATATACAAACTCTATCGTAAATGCAAAAGAGCCAATAAGAAGTTCTCAAAAGTACATTTTTCAATATCATTAAGAAGCTGCAAAGGGAAATAAATGGTTCCCTTAAACTCAAAAAAGTTCGATTGTCATAAATTGGCAGCAAGAGAATCAAACCATCCAGTGAGATCCCTAAATGCATAAGAGTCATCAAAACGTTTTCAAATGTGCATGCTTAGCTGTAAATAGTTAGTTGTGAAGAGATTTAAAGGGTTCCTATATACTGACAAATGTATGATTGCCACAAGTTGTTGTCAGGGGATTTGAACTGCCCAATGAGTTTCATAAAGGCACAAGTGTCAAGAAAACCTTCTCAAAAGTGGAACTTTTTCTGATATTAAGTAGTTGTTAAGAGAAATAAACGCTTCCTATCTACTGACAAATGCAGCATTGCCACGTCCTGTGATCAGGGCACTTGAACTGTTCAATGACTTTCATAAATGCATAAATAACAGCCAACGTTTCCCAAAAGTTAAAGTTTATCTGATATTAAGTAGTTGTGTAGATACATAAAGGGTTCCTATCTGTTGACAAATGCATGATTATCAAAATTTGGCGTGAAGACACTGGAATGATACAAGATGTTTCATAAATGAAAAAGGGTCAACAACAAGGCCCCAAAAGTGCATTTCACATGTCATTAAGTAGATCTGAAGAGACATAAAAGTATCCTTTAACTGACAAATGCATGATGGCAAGAAATTGCTTTCAAGAGTCACGGTCCACTACATGGATTTCATAAAGTCATCAGGTCTTAGAAAACGTTCTGGAAAATGGATGTTTACATGTCGTTAAGTAGCAGTGAATAGAAATATAAGGGTCCAATCTACTGGCAAATGTAGAAATGTCAGAAATTGGCGCCATGAGACATGAAATATACAAACTCTATCGTGAATGCAGCCAAGTTGCTCCAAAGTGGAAGTTTATCTGATAGAAAGTAGTTGTGAAGAGAAATGAAGGATTCCTATCTGTAGAAAAATGCATGATTCCTACAAATTGGCGTGAACAGACTGGAGTGATACAAAGTGTTTTATAAATTCAAAAGCGTCAACAAAACCTACTCAAACCCTCCTTTCACCTGTCGATCAATACTTGTGAAGAGAAATAAAATAAATATCTTAAATATCAATCAAATCGTCCTATCTACTGACAAATGCACAGCTGCCAGAAATTGGCCAAAATCGACATCAACCATACAAAATCTTTCCTAATTGCAAAAGCTTCAGACAAATGTTCACAAAAGTAGATTTTTCTGTGTCACTAAGTAGCTGCGAAGGGAAATACATGGTTCCTTTAAACTGTCAAATCTTTGATTGTCAGAAATTGACTTCAAGAGAATCAAACCATCCAATGAGTTTCACAAAGGCATAAGAGTCATCCTAACGTTTCAAAATATGCATGCTTAGCTGTCTATAGTTAGTTGTGAAGACATATAAAGGGTTCCTCTCTACTGCCAAGTGCAATATTGACATATATTGGCATCAAGAGACACGAGGCATCGAATGCGGTTTATAAATGCAATAGTGTCAGCAAAACTTATCATATATGCATGTCCAACTGTCATTACGATGTTGTGATGAGAAATAAATACTTCCTCTATAGTGACAAATGTATGATTGCCACAAATTGGTGTAAAGGGGGTTGAACTGTCCAATGAGTTTCATAAACGAATAAGTGGCAACAAAACCTTCTCAAAAGTGCAACTTTTTCTGATATTGATTAGTCGTGATGAGAAATAAATTATTCATATCTACGGAGCAATTAGGTAGTTCTACGATTCTCATAAATTGGCTTCAAGACAAGCAAACCATCCAAAGAGTTTTATCACTGCACAAGAGTCATCAAAACGTTATAAAATGTGCATGCTTTCTTGTCAATAGTTAGTTGTGAAGGGATATAATAGGTTCCTAGATATTGACCAATGTATGATTCCCACAAATTCTTGTCAAGGAACTTGAACTGCCCAATGATTTTCATAAAGGCATAAGTGTCAACAAAATCTTCTCAAAAGGGCAACATTTTCTGATATCAATTGGTTGTAAAGAGAACTAAATTCTTCCTATCTACTGAGAAATGCATGATTGCCACATCCTGTGTTCAGGGGACTTGAACTGTCCAATGACTTTC
This sequence comes from Megalonaias nervosa, assembly GCA_016617855.1. Classification (NCBI taxonomy): domain Eukaryota; kingdom Metazoa; phylum Mollusca; class Bivalvia; order Unionida; family Unionidae; genus Megalonaias; species Megalonaias nervosa. The sequence goes on from JAECUM010033962.1 coordinate 42,042, forward strand.
ACAAATGCATAAATGACAGCCAAAGTTCTCAAAAGTGGAAGTTTATGTAATATTAAGTAGTTGTGAAGAGAAATAAAGGGTTCCGATCTACTGACAAATGCATGATTGCCACAAAATGGCGTGGAGAGACACGAATGATACAAGGTGTTTAATAAATTCATAAGCGTCAACAAAACCTTCTCAAATTTACCTTTCACCTGTCAATAAATAGTTGGGAAAAGAAATAAAATGTTCCTTTCTACCGACAAATGCATGAATGAGGGAAATTGGCGTCATGAGACAGGAACATACAAGATGTTTCGTAAATGAGATAGCGTCAGCAAAAAGGACTCCAAGATGCATTTCACATGTCATCAAGCAGATGCGAAGAGACATAACATTATACTTTATACTGACAAATGCATGATGGCAAGAAATTGGTTTCAAGAGACACGGTCTATTAAATGGGTTTCCTAAAGACATCAGTTTCTAGAAAACGTTCTGACAAATGGATGTTTATGTGTCATTAAGTAGCTGTGGAGAGAAATAAAGGGGTCCTATCTACTGACAAACGCACGCCTGCCAGAGATTTGCGACACGAGACATGAATCATATCAAGTCTTTCAAAAATGCAAATGCGTCAATAAGAAGTTCTCAAAAGTACATTTTTCATTGTCATTAAGTAACTGCGAAGGGAAATAAATGGTTAGTTTAAACTATCAAATGTATGATTGTCAGAAATTGGCTTCAAGAGAATCAAACATTCCAATGAGTTTCATAAAAGCATAAGAGTCATCAAAACGTCTGAATACGTTCATGCTTAGCTGTCAATAATTACTTGTGAAGAGATATAAAGGGTACCTCGCTATTGACAAATGCGTGATTGCCAGATCTTGGCGTCAAGAGACACGAGGTATCGAATGAGTTTAATAAATTCACAAGTGTCAGTAACACTTTTCAAATATGCATGTCGAACTGTCATTGTGAAGATGTGAAGAGAAATAAAGGGTTCCTATATACTGACAAATATATGATTGCCACAAATTGTTGTCAAGGGACTTGAACAGTCTAATGAGTTTCATAAAGGCATGAGTGTCAACAAAACCTTCTCAAAAGTGCAACATTTTCTGATATTAATTAGTTGTAAAGAGAAGTAATTTCTTCCTATCTACTGAGAAATGCATGATTGTTATATCCTGTGTTCATAGGACTTGAACTGTCCAATGACTTTCACAAATGCATAAATGACAGCCAAAGTTCTCCAAAGTGGACATTTATGTGATATTAAGTACTTCTGAAGAGAAATAAAGGGTTCCTATCTACTGAAAAATGCATGATTGCCACAAAATGGCGTGAAGAGACACAAATGATACAAGGTGTTTACTAAATTCATCAGCGTCAAAACAATCGTCTCACATGTTCCTTTAACTTCTCAATAAATAGTTGTGAAGAGAAATAAAATGTTCCTTTCTACTGACAAATGCATGTTTGACAAATTGGCGACATGAGACAGGAACATATAAGATGTTTCATAAATGAAATCGCGTCAACAAGAAGGACTCACAAGTGCATTTCACATGTCATTAAGTAGATGTGAACAGACATCAAACTATAATTTATACTGACAAATGCATGATGGTATGAAATTGGTTTCAAGACTCAATGTCCACTACATGGCTTTCATAAAGTCATAAGTTGCAAGGAAACATTCTGAAAAATGGATGTTTACATGTCATTAAGTAGCAGTGAACAGAAATAAAGGGCTCCTATCTACTGACAAAAGCACGAATGTCAGACATTGGCGCCAAGAGACATGAAATATACAAACTCTATCGTAAATGCAAAAGAGCCAATAAGAAGTTCTCAAAAGTACATTTTTCAATATCATTAAGAAGCTGCAAAGGGAAATAAATGGTTCCCTTAAACTCAAAAAAGTTCGATTGTCATAAATTGGCAGCAAGAGAATCAAACCATCCAGTGAGATCATTAAATGCATAAGAGTCATCAAAACGTTTTCAAATGTGCATGCTTAGCTGTAAATAGTTAGTTGTGAAGAGATATAAAGGGTTCCTATATACTGACAAATGTATGATTGCCACAAGTTGTTGTCAAGGGATTTAAACTGTCCAATGAGTTTCATAAAGGCACAAGTGTCAAGAAAACCTTCTCAAAAGTGGAACTTTTTCTGATATTAAGTAGTTGTTAAGAGAAATAAACGCTTCCTATCTACTGACAAATGCAGCATTGCCACGTCCTGTGATCAGGGCACTTGAACTGTTCAATGACTTTCATAAATGCATAAATAACAGCCAACGTTTCCCAAAAGTTAAAGTTTATCTGATATTAAGTAGTTGTGTAGATACATAAAGGGTTCCTATCTGTTGACAAATGCATGATTATCAAAATTTGGCGTGAAGACACTGGAATGATACAAGATGTTTCATAAATGAAAAAGGGTCAACGACAAGGCCCCAAAAGTGCATTTCACATGTCATTAAGTAGATCTGAAGAGACATAAAAGTATCCTTTAACTGACAAATGCATGATGGCAAGAAATTGCTTTCAAGAGTCACGGTCCACTACATGGATTTCATAATGTCATCAGGTCTTTGAAGACGTTCTGGAAAATGGATGTTTACATGTCGTTAAGTAGCAGTGAATAGAAATATAAGGGTCCAATCTACTGGCAAATGTAGAAATGTCAGAAATTGGCGCCATGAGACATGAAATATACAAACTCTATCGTGAATGCAGCCAAGTTGCTCCAAAGTGGAAGTTAATCTGATAGAAAGTAGTTGTGAAGAGAAATGAAGGATTCCTATCTGTAGAAAAATGCATGATTCCTACAAATTGGCGTGAACAGACTGGAGTGATACAAAGTGTTTTATAAATTCAAACGCGTCAACAAAACCTACTCAAACCCTCCTTTCACCTGTCGATAAATACTTGTGAAGAGAAATAAAATAAATATCTTAAATATCAATCAAATCGTCCTATCTACTGACAAATGCACAACTGCCAGAAATTGGCCAAAATCGACATGAACCATACAAAATCTTTCCTAATTGCAAAAGCTTCAGAAAAAAGTTCACAAAAGTAGATTTTTCTGTGTCACTAAGTAGCTGCAAAGGGAAATACATGGTTCCTTTAAACTGTCAAATCTTTGATTGTCAGAAATTGACTTCAAGAGAATCAAACCCTCCAATGAGTTTCGCAAAGGCATAAGAGTCATCCTAACGTTTCAAAATATGCATGCTTAGCTGTCTATAGTTAGTTGTGAAGACATATAAAGGGTTCCTCTCTACTGACAAGTGCAATATTGACATATATTGGCATCAAGAGACACGAGGCATCGAATGCGGTTTATAAATGCAATCGTGTCAGCAAGACGTATCATGTAAGCTTGTCCAACTGTCATTACGATGTTGTGATGAGAAATAAATATTTCCACTATAGTGACAAATGTATAATTGCCACAAATTGGTGTAAAGGGACTTGAACTGTCCAATGAGTTTCATAAACGAATAAGTGGCAACAAAACCTTCTCAAAAGTGCAACTTTTTCTGATATTGATTAGTCGTGATGAGAAATAAATTCTGCATATCTACGGAGCAATTAGGTAGTTCTACGATTCTCATAAATTGGCTTCAACACAAGCAAATCATCCAAAGAGTTTTATCACTGCATAAGAGTCATCAAAACGTTATAAAATGTGCATGCTTTCTTGTCAATAGTTAGTTGTGAAGGGATATAATAGGTTCCTAGATATTGACCAATGTATGATTCCCACAAATTCTTGTCAAGGAACTTGAACTGCCCAATGATTTTCATAAAGGCATAAGTGTCAACAAAATCTTCTCAAAAGGGCAACATTTTCTGATATCAATTGCTTGTAAAGAGAACTAAATTCTTCCTATCTACTGAGAAATGCATGATTGCCACATCCTGTGTTCAGGGGACTTGAACTGTCCAATGACTTTCACAAATGCATAAATGACAGCCAAAGTTCTCAAAAGTGGAAGTTTATGTAATATTAAGTAGTTGTGAAGAGAAATAAAGGGTTCCGATCTACTGACAAATGCATGATTGCCACAAAATGGCGTGAAGAGACACGAATGATACAAGGGGTTTAATAAATTCATAAGCGTCAACAAAACCTTCTCAAATTTACCTTTCACCTGTCAATAAATAGTTGGGAAAAGAAATAAAATGTTCCTTTCTACCGACAAATGCATGAATGAGGGAAATTGGCGTCATGAGACAGGAACATACAAGATGTTTCGTAAATGAGATAGCGTCAGCAAAAAGGGCTCCAAGATGCATTTCACATGTCATCAAGTAGATGCGAAGAGACATAACATTATACTTTATACTGACAAATGCATGATGGCAAGAAATTGGTTTCAAGAGACACGGTCTATTAAATGGGTTTCCTAAAGACATCAGTTTCTAGAAAACGTTCTGACAAATGGATGTTTATGTGTCATTAAGTAGCTGTGGAGAGAAATAAAGGGGTCCTATATACTGACAAACGCACGCCTGCCAGAGATTTTCGTCACGAGACATGAATCATATCAAGTCTTTCAAAAATGCAAATGCGTCAATAAGAAGTTCTCAAAAGTACAGTTTTCATTATCATTAAGTAGCTGCGAAGAGAAATAAATGGTTCCTTTAAACTGTCAAATGTAGGATTATCAGAAATTGGCTTCAGGAGAATCAAACCATCCAACGAGTTTCGTAAATGCGTAAGAGTCAGCAAAACGTCTTAAAACGTTCATGATTTAGCTGTCATTAATTAGTTGTGAAGAGATATAACGGGTTCCTCGCTATTGACAAATGCAGGATTGCCTGATATTGGCGTCAAGAGACACGAGGCATCGAGTGAGTTTCATGAATGCATAAGTGTCAGAAAAACTTGTCAAATATTCATATCTGTCATTGCGAAGATGTGAAGAGAAATAAAGGATTCCTATATACTGACAAATATATGCTTCTCACAAATTGTTGTCAAGGGACATGAAATGTCCATTGATTTTCTAAAAGGCATAAGTGTCAACAAAATCTTCTCAAAAGTGCAACATTTCCTGATATTAATTAGTTGTGAAGGGAAATACATTATTTCTATCTACTGAGAAATGTATGAGTGCCACATCCTGTGTTCAGGGGACTTGAACTGTCCAATGACTTTCACAAATGCATAAATGAGAGCCAAAGTTCTGAAAAGTGGAGGTTTATGTGATATTAAGTAGTTGTGAAGAGAACGAAAGGGTTCCGATCTATTGACAAATGCATGATTGCCACAAAATAGCGTGAAGAGACAAGAATGATATAAGGTGTTTAATAAATACGTAAGCGTCAACAAAACCTTCTCAAATGTTCCTTTCACCTGTCAATAAATAGTTGTGAAGAGAAATAAAATGTTCCTTTCTACTGACAAATGCATGTTTGACAAATTGGCGACATGAGACAGGAACATATAAGATGTTTCATAAATGAAATCGCGTCAACAAGAAGGACTCACAAGTGCATTTCACATGTCATTAAGTAGATGTGAACAGACATCAAACTATAATTTATACTGACAAATGCATGATGGTATGAAATTGGTTTCAAGACTCAATGTCCACTACATGGCTTTCATAAAGTCATAAGTTGCAAGGAAAAAAAAAGAAAAATGGATGTTTACATGTCATTAAGTAGCAGTGAACAGAAATAAAGGGCTCCTATCTACTGACAAAAGCACGAATGTCAGACATTGGCGCTAAGAGACATGAAATATACAAACTCTATCGTAAATGCAAAAGAGCCAATAAGAAGTTCTCAAAAGTACATTTTTCAATATCATTAAGAAGCTGCAAAGGGAAATAAATGGTTCCTTAAACTCAAAAAAGTTCGATTGTCATAAATTGGCATCAAGAGAATCAAATCATCCAATGAGATCCCTAAATGCATAAGAGCCATCAAAACGTTTTCAAATGTGCATGCTTAGCTGTAAATAGTTAGTTGTGAAGAGATATAAAGGGTTCCTATATACTGACAAATGTATGATTGCCACAAGTTGTTGTCAAGGGATTTAAACTGCCCAATGAGTTTCATAAAGGCACAAGTGTCAAGAAAACTTTCTCAAAAGTGGAACTTTTTCTAATATTAAGTAGTTGTTAAGAGAAATAAACGCTTCCTATCTACTGACAAATGCATCATTGCCACGTCCTGTGATCAGGGCACTTGAACTGTTCAATGACTTTCATAAATGCATAAATAACAGCCAACGTTTCCCAAAAGTTAAAGTTTATCTGATATTAAGTAGTTGTGTAGATACATAAAGGGTTCCTATCTGTTGACAAATGCATGATTATCAAAATTTGGCGTGAAGACACTGGAATGATACAAGATGTTTCATAAATGGAAAAGGGTCAACAACAAGGCCCCAAAAGTGCATTTCACATGTCATTAAGTAGATCTGAAGAGACATAAAAGTATCCTTTAACTGACAAATGCATGATGGCAAGAAATTGCTTTCAAGAGTCACGGTCCACTACATGGATTTCATAAAGTCATCAGGTCTTAGAAAACGTTCTGGAAAATGGATGTTTACATGTCGTTAAGTAGCAGTGAATAGAAATATAAGGGTCCAATCTACTGGCAAATGTAGAAATGTCAGAAATTAGCGCCATGAGACATGAAATATACAAACTCTATCGTGAATGCAGCCAAGTTGCTCCAAAGTGGAAGTTTATCTGATAGAAAGTAGTTGTGAAGAGAAATGAAGGATTCCTATCTGTAGAAAAATGCATGATTCCTACAAATTGGCGCGAACAGACTGGAGTGATACAAAGTGTTTTATAAATT